>JAYMSP010002049.1:0-26680 GCA_036897095.1 Plantago elongata | reverse complement strand
CATCCAATCTTGCAACTGGTGCATATGACTCATCAAAGTCTAAGCCTTCAGTCTAGGTAAATCCCTTGGCAACCAACATTTCTTTGTTTCTGGTTATTTCACCAGACTCATTCATCTTGTTTCTGAAAATCCACTTTGTTCCAATAACATATATTCCTTCTACAAATGGAACTAGTTTCCAGACCTTGTTTCTCTCAAATTGATCCAACTCTTCTTGCATTGCAGAGATCCAGTCTTGATCCTTTAATGCATCTTCAATAGTCTTAGGTTCAATATTTGAGATAAAACATTCAAAGAGAGAATCAATATTTTCAGCTATTGCTCTCCTAGTTCTAACACCTTGATCAATTGAACCAATCACATCCTTTGCAGGATGATCCCTAATCCATTTCATTATTGGTTTTGAACTAGTAGGGTCATTATCTACGTGATCTAAATGTGAATCACTATGATTATGACTTCATACTTCTTCAGTATCAGTGATATTTTGTACACTCGAAGTGCGGTAAATATCAGACACTTGTTCAGTGTTAGAGGTTTCTATAATATGTCTTTCAGAAAGGTTATTCCCATAAAGGTCTCTATCTTGAATATTCTCAATTTCCATTTCTGGAATCCTCATAGGAAATTCTTCATCATGTCTATGAGTCATATGGTTGTTACTAGGCACATCATGCTTTACTTCGTCAAACTCATCCTCAATATAAATGACAAACTTTCTCCTTTCTGAGGGTTCTTCTTCAGAATCCTTAATCAGGAGTTTCTTAAATCTTTCTAAGAGTTCTTCATCAAGGGGTATTTTCTTGTTTCCTTCATAGAATACTACATGAATTGATTCTTCAATCTTATTTGTTCTCTTGTTGTATACTCTGTAGGCTTTGTTATTCATAGAATAACCAAGAAATACACCTAAGTCAGCCTTTGGTTTAAATGTTCTCAAGTATTCTTTACCATTGTTAAGAACAAAACTACAACCAAACACCCTCAAGTGTTTGATATTAGGGGGTATACCAACCAAAAGATCATAGGGAGTTTTGTCATGGTGTTTGTCTATCAAACATCTGTTCTGAGTGTAGTATGTTGTATTTACAACTTCAGCCCAATGAATTTAACTTATTTCAGTGTCAGGTAGCATTGTCCTTGCAGCTTCTTTAAGGGTCATATTCTTCCTTTCAGCAACACCACTTTGTTGTGGTGTTCTTACTGAAGATAGTTGATGTTGTATACCTTTACAGGTACAAAACTCTTTTATATACTGATTGAAAAATTCAGTACCATGGTATGTCCTGATTGCAGCTACCTTGTCATTTTTCATGACTTCATGCTTTTTCAGCAAGTTTGGTATCTCCACTCTAGCATCAGACTTTTGTTTCAGAAAGACAACCCAGATAAACCTAGAGAAGTCATCTACAACAACTAGACCATACTTCTTGCCTGCATAACTAGTTACAGATGATTCAAAAAGATCCGTAGTAATAGTTGTTGTGGTCTAACACATGAATGTCTGGTTTTGGAGTTGAAAGAGGTTTTGGATTGTTTCCCCAATTGACAAGCATAGCAGACACCGTCCTTTCTAAATGTTGTATTAGATAATCCAACCACTAATTCTTTCTTGGCAAGTTTGTTCAGAGTTTTGAAATTCAAGTGGCTCATTCTCTTGTGCAATAACTAGTGTTCTACAGTGTGACCTGATTGACTCACCATTAGACATTCTTCAGTTGTGGCGGATGTCCAATCAGCAACATATAGTCTTCCTTTTTGGCTAGCAACCAAAACTGTCTGCTTTGACTTATTGTCAATCAATTTGTAGAACTTGGATTTAATTTTCACCGAATATCTCCTATCTGCAAACTGGCTCATGCTTAGAACATTATATTTCAAAATGTAATACGTCAGAGATCGTAAGGGACCCCAATTTGACGTTGCCAAATTCTATAGAAGGATTTAATTCTCCTCCAGCAAACCTGATATTTGGTCATGTGTTACATATTCTGTAATCAACCAAGTTTGCTTTGTCTCCTGTAATTTGCTTAGTCCATGACGCGTTCTGCACTATCAAATAGACATTGAGCCTTAGTCCATGACACGTTCTGCACAAAATAGGAAATATGAGTTAGGTTCGTGCTTCAGAAACAGAACCACTTAGACTTAACACTCTTCCTGTGGGAATCCATTTCTGAATGAATTTCTTAGTAGAAGGTTTGTATTTATTTGAAACATAAGGAGGAATCATAGAATCATCGGATCTCAGATCGATTTTCCTTCTCGGTGTTCCTCGTGGTGGCTTCAGAGACTTGTCAAGTGTCTGAGATTGCTTTCAGCAAGCTTAGTCTTCCTGGACAAGTTCCTTCTAGCCCTGGCATTCAAATTTTCCGTGGCTTGGGATTGCTTCAATTTCTGATAATTGATATAGCAATTCTAACTTTCCACCATTGCTCTTGTCCTTCCTTGTATTGTTGCATTAGGACCTTCCCGATAGCACGATAGCCAATACCATTTTGAGCACCGCTAGCTTTCTAAACACGACTTTCAGTAGCCTCACTAGTTCTGCATCATCCCAATATCCATTGAATGATATAGTAGGAAATACACCCAAATCGGCGATGCTTCCCTTCCTAGTGATACAATATTGTGGATGATCACAAGTTAAAGGATCATGTTTCTTTTCAGAAACCTTTACCACATGTTTCTTTGGGACTTGTTGTTCCTTCAAAGGTTTGGTCGCAACTGCTTTACCTTTGTCAAGAACCTTAGCTTTCTGACCAATGATATAGGTTTCTTTGGAACCTTTCTGTTGACTTTTCACAAAGGTCAACCTTCCATCAAGCTTTTTCAGAGGAGTGGAATTACTTGATTGGGCATCAAGTCAAAGTCCTCCTTTCTCAGAAGGGGCTCTCGAATATGATTGAACCTCCATGAGAGTGTCACTAGTTTTGACAAATGATTTCAAAGATACCTCTTTCTCTCTGAGTTCTTCATTTTCAGAAAAAAGTTTCTTCAACTTCTCATTTAGCTCATTCAAGGCTAGCTCATGAGAATTTTCATTCTTCAATATCTGGGATTTCAGATATGCTATTTCAGCGTCTTTAATCACAAATACCTTGATCAAATTAGAAATCTCTTTTTCAAGGGTTTCTTCGCATTTTGCCAGAACTTTGGTTTTTGACTCGGCAACCAAAAATTCTTTCTCATATCGATCAAGTTCACTCTTGACTAATTCCAGATCCGTAATGCCGTCATCATCACTTTAATAATACAAGAATTGTGATGTGTTTATTACCTCATCAGCAATAAGGCATTCTTCTATGTTGGAGATGTCAGGACCTACTATCTCAGCAACTCCACACAAATCATTCTTCTTTATGTCAAAGTCGATAACATCGTGAGTTATCCCGCACAATTTTGGTGATGGTAATTTTGAGTCGTCTGAATCCTCACTTTCAGAATCTAACTCAATATCCAGAGCATCAAGTTGAATTTGGATCTTCTTTCTCTCTTCAGTGAGCAATACCCTCTGAGTTCTCTTAAATGTTCTTTTTCTCCTTTTTGTCACCCGTCTTAAGCTTGTTAAAAGCAGGACAATCACGTTTAAAGTGACCGGGTTTCTGACAATAGAAGAGAAGTAGATATCATTCCCAATTTCAGCAACTTCAGTACTAATGGCTTTCTGAGCAGGGTTGTTCAGAGATTTGTTCATTTGGATATTCTTGTACTGATGGCAGTTTGGGCCGAGATGCTTTTTCAGCTTCACTTTTACTTTTCTCCTTTCAATCTCTTGGCTCACATATTTCTTCATGTGATGCACTGCAAGAGCATTTTCTTCAAACACTTCCTTGGTATCCTTCTTTTCAGAAGTACCTTGGGTAACTATAGCAACACTTTGAAACTTTTCAGCTGCAGCCAATCCTCGTTAGGTTGTCTCATAGTTTACAGTGGCCAAATGTGAAAAGAGTTCCACTTGAGTGATTTGGGGCATTCCCTGGTTGATATATAAGTTCTGGGTATGCTCCCAATTCTGGTTCAAGCTTCTGACGATGAGTTTCACCTTCTCAGAATTTGAATATGTGTCACTTTCTTCAAGTGCAGCCATATCACTCACGAGAGTAGTAAACCGAAAATCAAGTTCTTCCAGAGTTTTAGTGGGACCCTGTTTGAAGTTTTGCAATTTCAACTTCAGAACTTTGAAATTATTTTCCTTAGTTTTCTCATTTCCGGCACAGATTCCTTCAATCAATTGCCAGGCAACTTTCGCCGTCTTAGCACACCACAGTTTGCAATTTATATGCTCAGGTGCTGATCTAATGATGATGTTACGAGCTTGACCATCCAACCTGTGTCTCTTGAAATCTTCCGATGTCCAGAGTTCACGAGGTTTATCTTCGTACTCAACTTGTCCAGCAGCAGCACGATACTATCACTAGTGGAAGTGTCACTTCCTTCAACATCAGTGTTTCTCCGACCATCAAATACTCCAATCACGTGCTTGGGCTATCTGATTTTGATTGGTCCTTCCTTGATGACATAGATCATCTCATCACCGATTGCTTCGAGATGCAGCATCATGTTGTTCTTCCATTTCTCGTAATTCTCTGGTTTAAGAACCAGAGCATCACTTAGAGACATACATGCACACTTAACACACAATAAAAACGTCCTCATAAAGCGATAAGAACATTACCTATTTGGGGGATCGAGGTTCAGTGCAGAAGGCTTGGGAACCTCCTGCTCCGATTCCACTTGTTGGTTCAGATAACTGCAAAGGAAAAGACTATAGGGGGTGAATAGTCTTTTCAAACTTTCGTCGATAGACAATCTTTCTCAGAAACTGGGAGGTTTATGATACTTAGATTCAGAGAGCGGAAGACTTTAAGCGATACACAAACGTGATTGTGCTTAGCAGTAATAATGTGTGGTGTGTGTGTGTGTGTGTGTATGTGTGTGTAATGCTGGAAAGTAAGTACAATAAAGTAAATAACAAAGCAATTTATAGTGGTATGTGGAGGTGGCGTAATCCTCCAACTAATCCACTAGGCCTTTCTGAGACCTGGAATTCACTAGAACACACAATTGAGTTTACCTTACAATAAGTCTTATTCTAAGATCCCTACAATCAAATGGTTCACAACCAAATGTTTCCCATGAGTTTTTGTCACGCCCCAAAACCAAATTACTTTGGCGCGACCGTCCTTCTATCGTGAGATGGGCTCACACCAAGAAGAAGCCTTCCTTTAATCCTCAAAGATTTTATAAAACCTCAGAGTGGTAAAAACAGATAGGGGTGACCATAAAATCTGAAACCCGAAAATCCAGACCGAAAATCCGAAAAACCGATCCGATCCAATCTGCTATATTCGGATCGGATTTCGGGTTGGCATTTTTTAGTTTTTCGAATTTCAGATCGGATTAAATCCATCGGATTTTCATATAATCCTAAATTAATCCGAAATATATAAAAAAAGGAAATATACCCCAGAAAAACGTTTTTAAGTAGCATAGGCGCATAGCAACTTTGTAAACCTAAATACCCATTTCGCTCAAACTCTCAGCCGTCATTCCCATTTCATTTCGCTAGGTCAGTCAGTCTCAGCCATTTCTCTTCTCTTCTCTGAGTTCTCTCCGTCTCTACACTCACCAACTCACGTACAGCCGCTCAGCTCATCCGTCGGCCGGCGCTCCCTCATCTCAGACGCAGTCACGCAGAGACGCTCCCTCATCCATCTCGTCTCTCTCTCTCAGCCGCTCAATTTCATCCATCCTCATCCGTCTCGTCAGCTGCTTGCTCATCCATCCTCAACGCTTGCTCATTTAGGGTTTTTGTTTGTCTTTAGTTAGTGGAGAAATTGGTTGATGTGTCTGAAAACGGGACCAGAGATCAGCAAGCCGATTCACTGGTTCGTCGATTTTGGTTTTCAATTGTTTTGTAATTTTGTGGTTTATGCTTTACTGGATTAATGCGATGTGAATTCCTAGCTGAAGATATGTGTGCAGTAGTGACTATGGTTCGCGAGTAGCAGATTGGAAAGAGTATACATTTGCTCCAAGTCTCTGACACCTGCTGCTATAAATGGGCTAAACTCTTCAATGTGACCTAGCAGATTGGGCCTGTGTGCCTTGGGCCATTAAGTTGGATCAAGAACTTTATTTTCTGAAATTGTAATTTTTTTATATTCGGATTAATTTCGGATTAATCCGGAAAAAAACCCGATCCGGAATGGATGAATCCGAATCTGATCTGAACAATTTGGATCGGATATGGATCGACCCTCAGTTGCTCCGAAACTTCGGATTAATTCGAAGTTTGGATCGGATCGGATTAATCCGAATGGCCACCCCTAAAAATAGAGCATCTAAAATCCATACATTGACTATATCCATTATAAATTCTCAATACAGACAACCACAACAGTACAACTCATCCTATACTATACAAATCTTAGAGTACACAATAATTACTAAAAAGTCTTCTCAAAATCCAGCATCCATCTACCATCTCAACTCCCACAATCTCCGTCTGAATCACTTACTAAATATCTGAAAGGGGGGCGTAAGGGTGAGCCTCATTGACACTTCTACCCGGATCAAGTAGAGTATTTCAAAGCATACATATACATATGTTTTACATGTCCAAAATACAGTTTGCATGGAAAACTTTATCAAAATAATACTTTTAGCTCAATCAGACAATACACTAAGGCCACACGAACGATGGTGGCACACCGGTCGGCTTTTCACATAACAATAACAATGGCAATGCCCTACTAGAGGGATAACAATACAATGGGAGATATCCAAAAGCATGACATTCCCTCGAAAGGGCCAAACAATTCATAGGCATATCGATGAGCATTAAACATATTTTCAATCTATGCTTTTGAACAAACGATTTTCACACATCACAATCACGAATAAACATTTTTGGGATGCACATACTTGATCCTTGTTTTGAAAAGATTATTATACCAAATCTCATTACTTGATATAATAACCATAAATTATTTGTCAAATGAAAACTATACATATATACATTTTATATCACAAAATACAAGTAAAAGTGTCAAGAGTTCTCCTTACCTCAATGTCGTTACGAATCCAAGTCCATCTCAAATAATCCACAAAATCGTACCCAATAGCTTAAATATCAAATCTCAAGCTAGAACTCATAAACTCCAGATTGCAATCCCAAGGTCACACCACTACACCACAAGCGCTTATGTGCTCAAAATGGTACAATCAATCTATTTCACACGTGGAGTCGCTGACTAACTATTTAATTTGCAATTCAGTCCCTGGCAGCGTCAAATACTCAAAGGGGGGGTTTATACTTTTCGACAAACCTTAAAACAGTCCCTGCGAATTTCCAAACTCCATGAAATCCAACCAATCTCCTCCAAATCCAAGCAAAGGCCACGAATATCAACAACCCACCATCTCTTCCATCTAAAACTATCAATAAAGGTCCATAAACAATCACGAATCAACCCAATCAAATTTAGAATTCGATTTTCATGTCTCTTATCTCCATGTCACGAAGCACCATACCCAATTCGTTTCAGGTCCAAGACTACTCGATTTCGGTCCAATTCCAATTTCAGAAAAGAAAGGGTAGAAGAAAAAGTGGAAGAAGCAGAAGGCTGTTGAAGGAAGGAACATATACCCTTAAATAATAACCTAATGGGCTTCCTACAAATTGAGATTGGATTTCCAATAATTGGGCCCTTTTATCTCCAATAAATAACCATAAATACTCTCGAGCCCAATTAACTCCTCTCTCCAAACTAAATTAAAATTTTTAATCCAAAATTAGATTTTCGGAATTTTACAGTTTTTCCATAGCTTCTCAAGTCAAGTACTTCCAGTACTAAAGATAACCTTGGAGTTTTTCCTTGATTTCTCAAACCAAGTACTTCGTGTACTCCGCGCCTTGATGGTGTTGGTTATAAGTTGATTGTCAGATAAGCTTCTCTTATAACTTTTCAGCTATGTTTTCAAAGAGCTTTGAAGAGATTACACTACTTAATATACTTATTCAGTATATGGTAGGTTCTCCTTTCTATCCCAAGTAATTGGTATCCGTTCTGGAGAATGAGCTTCAGAAAGAGTATCTGAAAGTTCAACTCTTTCACGAATAACAATCTCTTGTTATAGGTTCAGGACACTTAGAACTACTATTGATTCTTCGAGCTTGTTAGTCGCAACAGTAAGCTTGGAGAATGGTAGTATGAATGTTTGAGAGAATATTTGTTTGATATGTAAAATGAGCGTAGTTCGTGTGTGTATTTCTCAGTTTCTAAGTGGTGATATTTATAGATGAATTTGAGAGTCGTTTGAATAGTATCAGTTAGACCTTCTCAGAATTCAATCCGTTGATATCTCGAAATGTGTACTCAGAAGTCCCTTTCTCATTTTTCAGAGAGGAGTATGCATTGATCGACTTTTCAACCGGTGTATTTAATGCAATGTACTATTTCTTGTCCTGTAGTTTCAACGGATACATGAGCCTTTCTGAAAGCTAGCATGCTCCTTGACTCGATGATGTCATATGTTCAGAGACATGTTATGTGCAATATTTGCAATATACAATATAATTTCTGAAAATAGGCTATCTGAGGAGACTAAACTTGTGCAATCTTCAGTCTTCAAATCTTTGATTAAAATCCATTGTTAGGATCCTTCTTCATGGCCTTCTGTAGATATAAATTACATTCAGTGACCTAATAATCCTATTACAAGTTTAACTAGACTAACATACTAAGTGATTTCCTCTTTTAAAATGTTCAAGTGAACCAAGAGTATTGATCACCTTTCTATACTAAAGATAAGTCATATAGTGATTGATCAAAAATACTAACAGATATTCATAATAGTAACATAATAAAAAAAATCTAACATGTGGTTTGGTATAGAGTTAAAAAATAGAGTTGTGTAAAACTTTTAGTTGATGAATAGTGAATTATAAAAAATGGTATTTGGAATAGAGACACAAATTTATGGAGTTGTTATGTAATGGTGAGTAAGAATAAAGAGTGATGTGTATAACAAGTAAGTGATGTGTGATACTTTCTTCATTCCACAAATATTTTTTTATTTTTTTGCTTGCACAAATTTTATGAAGTTTGAGTAAAACCATGGTTTATATAGATAAAGTAATAAATATATAGTAAAAAGTAAAATAAAAATTGAAAAATTATTAATAGTGAAGATAGTGGATATCAACAAACGAAAATTAAAAGTTTTTAATGGCACACCCAAAATGAAAAAATAAAAATATTTAATGGAATGGAGGGAGTACTTTTTAAGTTTTAATAAAATTATTAATTTGATTGGAAAAGTAAATATGAAGTGGAAGTAAGGTAGAATCGAAAATAATTGTTTTGTGGAAATAATATTTAGTTAAAATTTTATTGTAGAAGATAATGCATTGCAGGTTAAACATGATGTGTTCTTATCGGAGGATGAGTATGGTTAGTTTCGGGGTCATGTTCTACTGGTGTATTATACCAAACTCTATTTTGAAATGGCAAAAGTGACTCAAACCTCCGACCTATTGGTTGGAGGGGAAGCGTACTACCAACTGAGTTGCGCTTCGTTGTCACTAAACTCTAACATGAACACTAGGCATGCACGTGAGTGAGCATTGTATGGGAGGTTATTTCTCAAAACTACAACCGACCAGCCTACGGTGGGTTGTACTAATCTCTGGGCATGATAGGTGTATTCGTTCTAAAATCACCGCGGGCAGGTTCACATTTAAAGCGGGTGGATGGCACACGAGTGTTTAAGTGGAGATGAGAAATCCGTGGTGGAGATTAGATATAGGTGGTGGATTAATAGTGTACATGATCAATTGGCGGTTGAGGACGAGGTAGAGTGGAGGCGTGAAATGGGTAATAAGTGAGATATTCAGTGAAAATTATTTTACCTAACTACTAGAATAATAAAAAGATGTACTGCTTAATTGAGGGAGAGAAAGAGAGAGATGCTCCAAAAAGAAAGGAATATATAAAGTTGAAATTGGGATGGAGTGAGTATATATTAGCTCCATCATAAATTCTTAGGAAGATATTTATTACATTCAAGCAAATTATGATTGTAGGCGATCTCCATGGAAGTCTAGGTTAATCAATATCGGACTTACACGCTACTCTAAATGTTGATCACAGTTTTGTGTCCTAAATAGGTGATAAACGGGTACAATATGGGACCTGGATCTTCAATACTTTTCATTTTTTTTCTTTTCATTTTGCCAGTCTTTTCACTGACGATTCCTACCCGAAAGATTCATGAAAAATTAAAGGTCCAGATGGGTTTCGGTAACGTCACAGACGGTATAGAGTATCATCCAAGAAGCATAATACTAAGGTGAATTTGATATATATCAATATTGGGCTAAAATTTATCATAATAGAAATGATAATGAGTTCATCCAGAAAAAAAAGTCCCACTTAATTTCAATAGGAGACGGTTGCCTACATAGTTCTACTCTAATATGACAATAAACAAAAGTGAGGGACATTTATCTGTCACTATATCCCTTCACCCTTCTTATATTTTAAACTAGTCCATCCAATCAGAAGTGGACCTGTAGTCGATACCCATCGACACATGTGAGAAAATATGTTTGTAAAATGATAATATGGGGAGGGGGGGGGTGGTGAATTTCTAATTTACGGGGTGGGTTTTTGGTCTGTTTTCAACACATAGGGTCGGGGTGGGGATACCCTTATCCATCCACCATTACTAACATTTGTTCTCCCTAAAGTTAATAATAGAAGAAGATTGAAAATATTAATTTTCCGACTCCTCGTCGAGTATCAACGTGTCTTTTACTAGTTTATATTAAAAGTAGAAAGAAAAGCAGCATTCCTTTGAAAAAGAACAAATTGAAATTTAATTTTTTGACAATAATAATAATAATAATAATGAATCTATATTAAAAACAGAAAGAAAATACAACATTAATATTTATTACCACTGGGTTTCGGTACAGGACCAGTTATATATGAAGGTGTTGACCACAATATATAACCACTCGGATACACATTCATATGTGCTTATAATATCGCAATCTAATATACATATATACAGCATACATATTTTGCGAAAAAGTATAATAGTAATTTAATATAAAAAAATCGAGAGGCAGCAATTGCGGCTCATTGAGCCAATGTGGATCCGTCCCCGGAAATGATTTCCTTGATTGGAATGGCGTACGATGAAGAAGGCGGCACGAGGCTGTCCACGCAAAAAAAGTGGCCTCACCGTCACCAACTTGCACCCATGCACTGGTGGATCCCAACATCAACTGTGCAATCAGAAAGTCGGGATGCCGCTGAAAATATTGCACAGATAACGCTATCAGAATTTAAGATTGAAGAACGACTGGCACCAATTGAGCAATCACGGAGGTAAGGACGACGACGGGTGAGATTGATGCTCATCCCGAGATTAATGACGTGATGGAGACGACTGATAGTCAGGGGCAATTTCCACCGCCTAACTGACCATTGCAATCGAATGACATTGGCATGACTGAGAAGACTGGATCCCAGATGCAATCTCCGCAGCTACAACAATCGGTTTTGGAGAAAATTGGCATGACGGAGCTGACCGGAAATCCGGGACAGATCCGCAGCCACAACAGCTTCAGCAGCCCCAACAGATTTCGCAGCCACAAATGACGACTTCACCGGAAACCAGAGCCCCACTTTGACTACAACAATCAGATGCAACCGTGAAACATCCGGGGGCGACCATGAAACATCTCGAATGAGCAACAATGAAAAAAAATTGTGTTCCAGAATGTGGAATGCAGGTGGTTGGGCGAATCATGAGGGACCTAAATCTCTGATCTACTAAAGAAAAAAGGGTCAGAAATCATATATTTATAGCTTCCTCTCTCTACGGTAATGTCGTCTATTAGAGTCTCAGATCCATGTCATAAACTTATAAAATGTGGCAACAAGCGGTACAACTTTTAGCAACCAATATTTAGTTGAAGTCAACACAAGTAAACATTGCTATAGTACATAAATAATACAACACTGATAACCTGTGCATTATTCCTAATTTTCCAGAAGCTGTTAATCTGACTTCCATGAGTCATAGGCTTTTCTTGCCTGTCAAATGCTACTCTTTTGGAGACTGGAGAGAAAAATATGTAACCACAGCAATTAGCAAATACACAGAGCCACAACAGTGAGTACATATAATGTCCCGATCAACTGAAATGCTTCTGGAGATACTTCCAATATCTTGAACATGAGGGATTCAAGTGGATTGCTCGAAGAATCAACTTCAGAGAATAATCAATATTGGTCTGGCTGGAAAGCAAATGCATTTGGAAGAAGAGCTCTGCAGGCTTAGTCTCTGCAGTAATTACTCAGCATGTAAATTGAGACTCATATGACAAACCATATATTTCAGATAATTTTTTAAGCACAAACTACTAACCTGGAGACCAAGAAAACCATTCATCTCGAAGGTTCTTCTGCCACTTCTCTTTGGAGGAGACACTTCCTTCTGCTTGTGCAAGTAGCAACGAGATTATGGGCAAAGGACGTAATGAAACCGCTTTTGCTGTTTGTAGACTTCTTATGGCTCGTGATATGTAGTGTGATTCACATGTCTGTCTAGCAAGCTCCATACAAATAGCACCTAAAACAAAATCACAGGTTAAATCAATATATTGAACCATCATAATGTTGCTTATTACTGACGTGTTATTGGCAACTTAAATAATAGTAGAATTTTAACGCACAAGAGAGTTCCATATTATTAGTTTACAGAAACTAGTTGCAGTTTCAGTAAAAATAGATATAGCATACAGTAGTACAGAATCTACAGACTTATCTCCACCCACAGTTCAAAAGTTCTAAATCTTCATAGTCAATTCCTAATTTAATGTCTTTCAGAAAGTAAAGAAAATGTGAAATTAAAATCATACCATGACATAAAAAGAAGCAGCTCTCTCCTTCTGCTAATGAACATGCTTGTGAAAGAAATTCTTCTGCAACTACAAAATCACCATGTGCTATAGCAATCAAACCCTGTACCATATTAAACATACCCATCCACATGTTCCAAGAAAGCTCAATATCTTTAGAGCAATCTTCAAAGAACAAGGGGATCATCGATGAACCATCTTGCAGACCAAATCTAGATTCAATGAACTTCAAGCAAATCCAACCAATATGAGAATCCGTCTTAACATCCAAGCATTGCTTGTACTCTTTGCTCATGCTGACAATATCATTCTCAGCAGCATGAGCGCGGCACAGCAATAAATGTGCAAAGAAGAGGTAGTTATTATGAACAGAGGACCCTAAAGCACTTCTAGCGTGTCTGAAGCACTCCTCAGTGTTGCCTTGTTGCAAATTAACCTCAGCAGCACAGAGTTGAAGCTGATAATTTTGGTACTGGTAAGATGTACTGCTATACTGACCAGAGAGACCCACAGCATTAAGCCGCTCCAGCACACAACACATGTGCCTTGGAAATTTTTCTGCACGAGCCTTCTGTAAGCAATTGACTGTTAGCAAATACCTTGCATTTAGGTTCCACGGCTCTTGATGCAGAAATCTGTAAAATTGGTAAGCAAACCAATGACTCGTTAAATTTTTCATGGACATATATGTGAGCTTTATATTAAAGCGATTATTTGTATAAATCGAACCATACAGATAAATGTCATGAAATATTGAACTCTAACGACAATAGTTTTATAAAGAGGGCAAGGGCTAAATGCCAACGAAAATATACTTTTGCAGGCTGTTGATCACTCCAGATCCATAACGGTGTTGGTGCCCACAGGTTGGGAATTCGGATTTCAGACTGCTGTTGCCTATAGCATAACAAGCTACTGTTCCAGCACCAAAGATCTCAGAGGCTGATTTTATGCCTTCGTCCTTTTGATGGGCAGATAGGTCTAAGATGGAGCATCTCGTTGAAAGATAAAGGTGTCCCCATTCTTTGCTTGATAGTAAAAGATAACTAAGAAGGTTCCTGTCAGCAATAAATTAAGTCAGATACACCTGACATCAATAATTGTAATAAAAAATCAATCTAGGAAACGGCTATTATTGTTTGTGTGACATCGAAGATGAATGTTCAAAAATAAACAAACAAAAATGCAGACATCTGAAAGGACTAGTGAAGAGCATGCAGCAATAATTCAGATAGAATTATAGAAAGTACTGCCACGAAAGCATGTTTCCAAACCATTGACTAGTTGAAGAAACATTCCGGATGTTAACACTGAAGACGGTCAATAGGACATGAATAATAACAATCCCTCCCCCGAGGCCCACTTTCCCTGGCAGTCCGTCCCAATAATTTAGTCTCAAATCAACATAGCAACACTTCATCATTCCGTAATTATTCTCTCTGATAATTAATCCATTATTTAGATTATGATATATTATCTCCCATACTTTAATCACCCACTTACAATTTCTTTTCATTTTTTATCAGTTTCCTTGGAACAAACATCCAAAATGTCTCTGGGACTAATTTTCCGGAACAATAGTAAATAAATAACCTATCATGCATTAATTAAGATTTTGATAATACAAACATAATATCTACCAAATGTTGATACACATTCAATTGAGGAAGTTATATAGCTCAAAGGCTTTTATGATTTGAGTATCAAATATTTCTTCTCTAAATTTTTACTAGAACGTCTGTAGGACTGAGCTCTATAAGAGGGTAAAATCAGAAAAATATACTCCAGGTACTAAGTACATAAATGGAACTCAAGGTTGTAACTACGTATTGTTATTTTGTGTAAGTTATATTAAGTTTTAACCCACCATAAAAGAAGGGACTCGGTTAAATTTTTCCAACTGAAAATAAAGCATGATGTATAAGAGCAATTCTAATATGTTTTCATGTAGTTGGTTTATGTTAATCAATGAAGTAAGCTTCTTGTGATGCTATTCTTGTGCACACACTGTCAAATGGACAATTGAACAAGTGACGAGAAATGTCAATAAGTGTTGTGAGAAATCATGTTATATGAGATCAATACATAAAGGAGAGACTGGAGCATTAAACATAATTTTTAGAAAGAAAAAATGACCAGGTACCTTGTTTAGACGGTGGGTTAATGTTAAAGTATATTAAATATACTGTGGGAGCCTTTAGTACCTTTTATTTACAAGGTACAGCATCAGGTATATATTTTCAATTTTACACCCCAAGATAAGACATACTCCCCCTGTCCTGAATTGAACTTCCCACAGACCCGGGCACAAGTTTTAAAAGAACGGATGAACTGAGTATTAGAAATAGACAATAAAGTAGGAGAGAGAGTTTATAGTTAGAGAGAGATTTTTCATTTAAAGGATGAGAAGTCGCCTAAATGGAATGCGGAAGTTGAATTCAGGGTGGGGAAGTATATGTTTAATTCATTTAGAAAAGTAAAGTAACCTGATAGAGAAATGTACAATGAAATTGATCGATGAATGAATATTCCATTAGCAAATTATCTGTTCATTAAAATTATTAATTTGGTTTGTCTAAAATTCTCGGAGGTATTGTCAGGCAACTAGGTTTTTTTGTTGTTTTTTATATTTTGTGTTTTGTGGCAGGGGGTATCAAAAAGTAAGGCCAGCCCTTCCATTTTACCTTAGCTCACTACTGTTAGGGAACATGTGAAGAGCCTTTCTCAGGTGACCAACTCCTTTCTGAATTGCAAGGCCATCTCTACGGCCAGGCTTGACCTGAAAT
The DNA here is from genome assembly GCA_036897095.1 of Plantago elongata. Lineage (NCBI taxonomy): Eukaryota > Viridiplantae > Streptophyta > Magnoliopsida > Lamiales > Plantaginaceae > Plantago > Plantago elongata. Next base: position 10,951 of record JAYMSP010002049.1, on the reverse strand, counting down.
GACAATAAATTTTCAGTTGCAAGAACAAGACATAAGCAATCATCAAAGGCAAATAACAACATTACAATTTGGGGACTTACAAGTTTACCAAGTGCAATCAGAAGGTGCATTGCAACGATCTCTTCACGTGATGTTACAAAGGAGCGACTGCTAGAAACAACTGATTGGAGTTGATCTTTTTGGTCCAGAACATGGATAGCAGAGATGACAAAACTAATTTTTGAACTATTGAAAAACTCCTTGGGCATTTTCGAAATGCTGGTGATAGCTGAGTCTAGACCAATAACATAAAACAGCATTCTACAAATGAAGCATATCGAAACAGCAGCAAGATTAGCTTCCATAGATAAAATGCGTGAAGCTAGTGTTCTTGTCATAGACAAAGCCATGTCTTTGTTCCCAAGTTTCCACAAACATAACGCATAGATCTGCAGAACCTCTGGATCGAGCTGTCCTAGAAAAATAAACAGGGATATAAGGTGGGAGTACATATATCATGGTGCTGTAGGCCTTCTATAAGGTCCATTGTTTTTAGATTTATTACAAAATAAATACATGGTAGACAGATATAAATGGCCCTTCCGTGAAAATAATATGAACAGGAACAACAAAAAATTCCCACTGTCCTATAATGTAGTGCCACTTTTTTGAAACAGGTTCAAGTGTTCGAGATAAATGTTTAAGTATGAAAGAGAATGCACCGCATCATAAGCAATCGACGAAGTATGATATAAAATGAATAAAAATGAGTGAGAACAAATAATCAATGTATACAATTTTTTAAGAGAGAAAGATAGTGATATATAAATTGAGAAGATAGTTTTGCGACCGGATAACGGCGCAGAGCAGACAACCCCATATAGCAGGATAGTGGGATGACCTATATTCAAACTATTGCACATACTAGTCATACTATTCATAAATATGCAATACTCAAAATCCAAGAAATTACGAATAATCACCAAAGCGACTCATCATTTTTATCACCAAAATCATCCAACATGACCTCTTCCATTTCTTAATTCACCAGAAGCGGCCTTTTGATTCGCCAACACGCGAATAGCAGCCACTCCAGCCGCTATTTAATAAGTTCCCGCTCCATAGTGCCAGGAGCAGCCAGAACACCTGGCGTTGTGGAGCGGCGCTATTGTGGCCGTAGCGGCCACGACTGACAACTATGTGATAATTCTGAGGTCGCAAGTTGCTATAAATCGAAGTGGCAATGCAAATCGAGACACACCAAGCACTACATAATGGGATGGGGGGGAGTAATAATGAAAATGAAATTTAATATATCACTATACTACTCAAGTTACAGTTCAGACCTTTTTGGCTTAGATGTTCACACTCTTCAACTGCATCACTTGCATCTCCAGCCTAAACAAGAAAAGCCACACAAAATGTCATGTATTACATATTTACAATATTTTTTCTGGTGCAAATCTCTTGAAGAAATTTATCCCATATGCGCATCGAAAATTCATGGCTTGAATTATACAACTAAAAACTGTCAAAGAAACTAAATTTTACCATACAGAGCGCTCTGGCCAAATTGATGGATATATCTTGGAAATAAGATTCTGATGTTTCAACTGCAAAAGATTTCAAAGCACATCGTGCCAGCCTGTAGGAGGTAATAGCACTGTGATAATCTGATCTTGATTCACATACTAGACCATTCAAGTTGTGGGTTTCTGGATAGTGTGGAACACGCTGTAATGCCTGCTGAATGGCTCCAAACACCTTCAATAACATGATAGATAAACATTTTACTCATGCAATATCTTCTTGTGCCTAATTTATTGACTGTTCTTGAAAGAGAACAGAACATGCTGATGAAAAATCTCCAACATATGGCAGTACCTCTGAAGATGGCAAGTAACTAGACTGCATTGCAAGCTTCGCAAGACCGACTTGAAATTCTGCAAGCTAATTAACATACTAGGTTAAAGTGCACTTAAAATTATAGCTATAATTAGACTGCGAGTCAGGAAAGGCTATTGCTGCCAACAGTAAAATTACGCAGTTTCATAAGCAAAATTGTACTTCTAATGATAATGTTTTTTCAATTCAAGAATTTGGTGATACTGGGGTGAAGAGGGGAAGGCAAGGCTAAAGCCTAAGAGGTTTCATTTGATAAATTTCTTCTTCCATAATTGTCTTTGCACCAAGAATATCTTATACAATCAGAATGCAAGAATGTCATACCGGCTGTATCTGTGTAGCTCGTAAACAGCATTCATATGCTTCATCTTGGGGGAGCTTTCTAAGCAAATATAAACATGACATTAGGATTTGCTTTAAAGCTGCAACAGTGCAACAGTTATCCTATATATGTTCTTTCAAGAGAATCTGAACGTACCGGGTGTCAGCATCAGCAGACATTCCTGCCCATGGTAATGCAAGTGAAGGATCTATACTTCTCGCACGATCAAATGCTAGCAGGGCTAACCGCTTTTCACCTTCTTGCCTATAAAGCTATAAATGTCGAAAAATTGAAAAGAAAAACGAAATTTCACCAAATTGTCAGAACATAGCATCAATGAGCATGAATAACAGGACATTTTACAAGCTAAATCAGATTCAATCAGTACTCACTCTGCAAAATGGTTTTAAATGCCATATTATACCCATGATAGAGATAGAACAGTAATCCATAAGTCTATTGCTCTCAGCCCCAAAATATCACATTTTTATTACTCAAGAACCATTCCAGAAAACCCATTATTATTAGGTCCAAATTTATTATTCTCAGTCCCTTGATTGGACAAAGTTATCACTGGAGATAGGTTACCAATATGCGGTTCCTGGTAACAATAAGGAAAATCTTACGGTTACCAGCAAAAGTTATAGTATGTAATAATCATAAGATTATAATAGATGATTTACTATAATCCTATTTTTCTAATGGGGCTGACAGTTTTTAGCATGATTGGACTTCATAGAATTTGTTTCTCATATTTCATTCTCTAAGTGCAGTGCTCTACAAACTCTTTATGTGTCCTGGCCTGGTATCTAGTCTTACCACATCTTGTTGGATGGAACTTGGAAGAGAAAACAACTGACAATATTCCAGATTCTAGTTGGACAAGTCAGCCACTGTAACCACACTCTCTACTTATTAACCTGGAAAGTCGATAAGACTTTAACTTGAAGATGAAACCGTTCAAAATCAGATATACCAAAAGTTTTCACACCCTTTCAAAGGATTGACATCATATTTCCATGTTTAGTGTTAATAAAAAAGTCAGAACTACGGTTTCTATTTAGTGAGAAAGTCAAACTTCAGGACCAACTGAAACACAGATGATCAGACTACTCTAGAGAAAGATCTAACCAAAAAGGAAATTTTCAATTTTGTTCAAATTGTGACCAAAGCTCCAACTTCTGAAATTGTTCCACTCCCAGAAGAAAGCAAGGGAGTTTTAAATGGTCCTACCCTAGCAATACCAAGAACCAAGTCAACCAACGCATGTATGTACCAGGTCATTAACAACCAGCTAAACCTTTTTCAACACAAACCTATAATTGCTCCTATGTAAATGAAATAATTAGGGAATCTTAAAATTGGAAGAAGTATCAATTGCATAAGGAGAGAATTAACTCGCACATACCTTCCCTAGATACGCCCATGAAACAGCCAGAGATGTATCCAATTGCAGCCCTCGTATGAAAGCATGCTGTTTTAATGCTGTATGATTTGATAAATAGCCCAATCCAACCCAGAACTCATCATTGTGGCCTTCTAGAAGTAAACCACCAATACACATCTTTTCTGCCACTGACCTGATTATTTCGCAGTAGAGTGAGCAGGTGAAAAACAGATGCAAAGAAAAATAATGGGATACAACATTACCAAGAGTTCTGGTTCTCTTTAGCATACTCCAAAGATAAAGTAAGATGTGATGCTATGGCAACATCAGAATATAGATTAGCTTGCCAAGGAGCAAGGTGCAGAGCACGTTGATAAGCACGAGTGGCATTCCTAGCAGCAAGGAAGCAGGTCTGTTTCCACATGCTAATAGAGGATTTGAAAACTGTCTCATCGGGTTGTGTCATGCTAAATTCCTCCGTCCATGGGAAACATCTTGCATACAAGATCTTATTTTAAAAAAAAGAAAAGAAAAAATTATTTCCTAATTACCATAAAATAAATACTACGGTATAAGACCAAACATCAAACACAGATAAAGGAACATAATACTTATACTAAGTTTTAAAAGTAAATTCTTTGGATATTTTGTACCTGAATATCTCCGTGTAGCTTCCATATGCATGACATGTTACAAGCTAAGAATGTACCACGCACTGCCACTTCAGAAGCTTCCTGCATACAGCTTGAGCTTGATATCAGAAAAAGCTAAATTTAGCCATTCAGGAAGACTTGCACATTCCTTTTGATGCACAAACCTCTAGGAGTGAAGCTCCCCATCTGAAGGCACCCATATTGTGGCATTCTCTTGCAAAACCAAGAAGAGCAGATGCAAGCCCATAATGTGCAGAAACATTACGAGGTGAAACTTTCAAAGCTTGTTGAAATTGCTCGATTCCCTTAAATTTGTTAACAGGGGATATATCAGACAAGCGATGATTGCATACGATCTGCTATAGCATTAATAACAGAATATCTTCCATCCCGAATTTCATTCAAAAGTTGACATGGCAATATGAATGTCTAACAAGACGTTCATAGATATTGAAAATCAACAGGTTAAAAACCTAATTCGCCACTAGGACGTGAATTTGCACTCAATTCTTCAAAATGTTCTTAGAAATACTTCTCTATTTGCAACACAGGGAAGAAAGAACTCCAAGTTGTGAAAAGAAACTAAATTGGAATTGCCACTACAAAATGTACGCAACACAAAGATGCTAAAGAAAGCAGTTGGCTTAATCTTGTGAGAAAATTACTTTGATGCCACACAAGCTTACATTCCTAACCACTGGAACAGTCCTGTTTGCAAAACATATAACTAAATCCAAAAAAAATTGAAAAAAACCCATTTCCTAACATGCAATTTACTAATATGAATGAATGCATCAAACTAGGAAGCTATGATGACCATAAATTTCTAAGGCTAGCATTAACAAGTTCAACTTTAATGATTTGATCTCACATTCAAAAAATTGTGCTAGCCCAAGAATAAGTATCTGCAATTACTGAACAGGGACGATTGCCTAAAACATAGTTTCATGAACTTTTTATTTGGTGCTTTTATTTCCATTTCAAAGTTAAGTTCAATATATAAGCATACCATTCCCGTACACGACAGGACTGGATATAACGTATCCAATTAAACAACTATTACAATGAGAATAAACAGGAATGACAAGGAAACAGGGTATAGAGATCATCTTCTATGGAGGAAGAGAAAGATGCATGGAAATGCTTACAACGATAATGTCTTATTGACTAACCTTTCTGCAACTACCAAGCATCAACGAAATATTTCCACTTTCTACCAGTGCAAAAACCCTTGAGTCGTCCAACTCAATAGCTCTCCCATATGACTTTTAGAAATCAGAAAAAAAAAATAGAAGTTAGAGGTACAGCACATTATTTATGTGCGTGTCTTGATCAATGAAAAATCACAATGATCTGCATGATTAAATTATTTTTATTTTATTACCTGTTGGCCTATACTCCCTCCGTTCCGGAGAACTTTTTTAGGTGAAAAATGAAAATAAATTATCGAACATAAAAAGGTTACAATAAGTGTACCTTTAGTGTAAAAATTGTAATTTGTGCATAAAAGTAAGATTTTTTATTGTTTTTATTGGATGTAAATAGCTTCCGGTTTTAGTAATGTATGAAGTTCAATGGGGACTGCTAAAAATTGCACATGTGTGATGTTTCGCAGGCGGAGGGAGTGCTAATCATATTATACAATTATAATTGGTGCAGGAAAGCAGTCTTAGTAAAGGACTAAATATCATTTGTGCAGGAAAGCAAAAGAAACTAAACTCGGGGACATTGCCATAGAAAATAGGGAAGTTCTAAATGAAGTATAAAGTATTATTAACCAAGTACTGCAGAGTGCAGACCTTACAAGTTGTGCATATTTAAGAGATTATCCATTGAGCGAGACTAAGTGAGACAAATTAGAGAGAGACTTTGCTATAAGTTTGCATTCATTTCCCAAGGCTAAGGTCTATGTAAAAAGAAAAGGAAAGAAAAGATCAATAACTGAAAAGGGGTACCTTCAGTGCAGCAGTAAACATGCCCATTCTTTGGTAAGCAAGACCTAAAGTCTGCATATGAACATTAACAGCAAATGGGTAAATAATAAATATCTTGCCAATCTAACCTCAACTTACAATTAATTAAAAAGAGACAATGAACAGGTGACCACCTCCCACAAATCAGCACAGGTGGGAAAGCCACGAATAGCATGTTGAAGGCTCTGTATAGCTTCAGACCACTTCTTTTGGTGGGCCTGAACGAAAGCAACAAATTTTTTACCATCAAGGATTATAACCATATCAAGATAACAGATAAGAAAAATATGAACAGATGCAGACCAGAAGGTATCCCAGTCGACAGAAAGCCCAAAATGCCCTGGCAGACTTCTCAGACGCTTCACGGCAAACTGCAAGCACCAAACTATCTTTGCCTCCTTCATCCAGCAAGTCACAAATGGCATCCTGCCATTGGAAATTTGGAATATTTTTATGAAAAATCAGGATTTGAGATCTATAAACCATTCAACAAACATTTGGAAGATTTCCATCCAATAATCATTCTAATTGGGACCTTAATGTAGATAATATGCATTGAAGCAAGGCAAAAGAGTTCAAAATATAAAGGGGAAAAGGGTAAAAAGCTGGACTTGGAAAATATCACAACCAATCTCCACGCTCCATCTAATATAATTTGGCCCGACATTGACTAATGGTTCATGAACTAGTGCTTTTGGCGGCGCTAATGGTTGTGATAGATATCTGCTCTAATATACATATAACATGAATGTAATAGAGATTCCCGCCATGCAGATAGAGACCAGGACTTACCCTAGCATGCATACTTCACGGATAAGAAGACCCTGGCCTCCTGATTTGAATCAAAAGAGCATAGTTTCAGATAGTTCCTTCTGCAACCAGAAACATCATGCACACAAGCTGATGGCCTGATACTTAAGCTAAAATCTATAAAGAGCCCCAGGGTTACTCTTTCGTGGGAGCTACCCAAATATTACCACATGTGGCTCAAGCACTGACTTGAAAAAGTTCTTCCTTGAGGACAATTATCCAGTACTCATTTTTATTTTTCTGATCTCCTCCTCTCATTACAACCTAGCTCACAAGTATACCAGTATAGAAGGTTTGCAGCCACGGTATCCCAAGTTGTCTCACAATCTACCCCTTTTTTATATTCCATCAAACTAGTTTTCATCCTAATCTCACATCTGAGCCCCCCTTCATTTAGGCTACAAGAAGATCTGTGAGAGAGGCGATAACAAGCACCCATAGACCATCAATAGAAATCGTGTGGCTCTAGTTCTATCTGATAACAACCTAACAATACTATAATGTCTGCAAGTAAAAAATTATACTTTGGAGAAGGCTTGATGCAGACAAATGCAATTATAGATCCAAGACTCTATAGAATAATAAAACTGCAACTGCCGGTGATTGGTTAAGCAGCCTTACTAGCTCTCAAACTACGGAAACAGCTCTACAATTTCTTTAAAATGCACAGCAACGAAATTAAGAAGGAAAAAAACATCAATCCAATATAGTGAAGCACCAACCCACCTAGAACCACCATAATAGAAGTAATACAAAGTTCAAATGCCATATAGAAACCGGCATTACATTTCGAGTTCGAGCCACACAAATTCAACCCAATTGCCACATAACCATAACCAACCAACCAACAAAGCTATTAAATAAAAAAGAATATGGTACCCCAGCATTTGAATCATCAGGGTTGAGTGAAACAGCCCTCTGGTAGCATTTAATAGCCCGTTGAGGCTCCGGTGAGACGAGGGTGTAGTAATCCCCCAAATACCTAAATGCAGCACCATCCTGAGGAATTAGCTTCGCTACAACTACAAACTGCTCCACAGATTTCTCCCTTAACTCGGGATTAGTTTCCCCTTTTTCCCACAATAACACACCCTGAAAAAGGAACACACGGCACAAGAAATTGATTACAGAAGAAGCAAAATTTTACTGAAAAAGAAAAGAGTGGGAAAATGACCAATTTCTACCAGGTTAAAACGGAGAGAAGGGTCGTTTGGGTTGGCATTTACGGCCTCCTGCAACTGATTTAAGAGACAAAAGCCGTCTTCTTCTTCTTCCATGGTTTGGTTTGTAATGGAAAAACCCAGTTTATGTGTCAGACACACACACTATAACAATGAAGAAGAAGAAGAAGAAGAAGAATAGATCGAGTCTTGTTTGGATCTTCTCAAGCACTATTTCCATACGAATTAAAATGTTTTGGTTCCCGGCTTTACATTTCTAAATTCGTTGTTTCTATAGGGCCGTGTCTGAATTTTTAATTTTTACAATTTACTATAATGATTTTGCAATTGGACACCATCAACTGCAACACAATACATCGGGAGGGCAGCGTCAGAGTTCTTGGGACACTGGTATGGTGTCAGACTAAAACATGTAAGCAATTTGTAATCAGTGTTGATAATGGATAGAGTGTTATATGACATATTCATGCATTCATTTGTGGGTGGCATGGTTTGAGTCTTGGAGTCTATTATTGTTGTGGATGAATGCTTGTGTATGTTTAATTCATCTCCTTCTCGAGGTTCTATGGCCTCCCATTTTATTGCATCACATTTATAGGGTGGTATATGTTTCATAATGTAGATTGTTCCACGTGTATTATTCTCTTTTTCCTCTGGTTGTATATATATATTGATTTATGTAGAGATTGTAACTCTGAAGGCTTAATAATTATGTAGAGGACTAAGCATTGAAGGCCTGGGCTCTTTTACACTCAGGCACCATTCATCATGCTTGACATCAGTCAAATGATCATATGTCGTTGGATGTTGATCTAACGTTCTATATTGATTTGCCAAATTAGCGAATGAAGTTCTCCCATTCGCCAAAAGAGTATTTGAACATAAAAAATAAAAATATTAAGTAAAATACCAAATTTGCACTCAAAAATTAAAAGTTGTAATTTTTTTTATTTTGAATTTTATTATTATTATTTATTTTAGTTATTATCCTTATTATTAGTATAATTATAAATATTATTTCAATTGTTATAGATTTAATTGTATCGATCCCTTGCCAATCTGCTCATAGACCAGTTACATAACCACCAGACCATTTACAATTTATGTTTACTCTTAGATTATTATTATTATATTTATCTAGTATATATGTAAGATACAATTATAACAAATTTTATTGCGTCCAGTTAAAAAAAAACTGCACTTTTATGATACATTTTTTATTTTTCTTTGTCCATCTTCACTTTATATTTATCGGCTTCATCATCATCATTCGAACAAATGAGATTAGAAAATAATTTGATTTCCCTACATTTAAATTGGTTTTTTTTCAAAACGGCACAAGGTGACTCGAGCCCCGACTACAAATTAGAGGTAGTGGCGAAAGCACAATGGTGCCAGTGTGGGCAATTGCACACACTCAACATTTCCTTTTTCCACATACATACATGATTTATTCATCATTTGCCCACACATGAATTTATTTTTGCCCCCTCACCAATTTATTTTAGATCAATGTTAAGTCCTCAAAGTTTTCAATTTTATATATTAAAAACTATCTTAGTATACTTTTCATATAATAAATTATCTCACCGTCCCAACTAACTTCATGCATTCCGATTGTCGCACAATTTTAGGTACAAAATTGAAATAAATGATAAAATTATTTTATGTTTGTACTTAAATTTGCAAAATATGTAATTTAAGTGTGAAACTAACATTTTAAATTTATTATATGTGAAATATGTGGGAGAATTAATGGAGTATTTTATTTTTCTAAATTGTACTATTATCTTCATCCACATCTCGGAACAAGAAGTTTAGTTAAAAAAAATACAAGAAACATAAATAAATAACCTTATTGATGTTTAAAATTAGGATATATAACCATACATGTAGATTAATATGCATTATAATATGTAAACGTTTAGCATTTTATTAAGCTGTAAAAAAAGTTCTAACTTTTTTTAATTTTCTTGTATGATATTGTACATCAATAATATGAAATTTATCTAGTAAGGTATTTGGTTTAGTGACTACAAACAAAAATAAGTATACTAATATTTCACACTAATAGAATGCAAATTTTAAACCGAAGAATAATATTTTTTTGCCCCCTCTAAACAATTTTACTGGCTTTGCCTCTGATTGGAGGTGAAGCGTCTTACTGAGCTGCGCTTCGTTGTTCTTCATTTAAATTGGTTGACTTTTTTATAGTGATAGTTTGACAATGATTTAAAATACAAATATTTTTTAATTTTAATTAAAATTTAAATTTGATTTATAATGTAACAAAGGTTAAAAACAACAAAGTACATAAAGAAACCTTGATTCGAGAGTGATGAAGCAGGTTAATAAATTAAGAAAAAATTAAATAAGGTGTATCCGTTTACCCATATGTATGGAACAACTCGATTAGATCCATTAGCTAACGGATTGGATAATGGATACAACATTTTCATGTTGTAAGGAGATGAACAAATATGACACTTGTTCTCATATGGAATTATTGGAGTTTTATTTAATCGTATATTCACTTCTAATTAGGAATGATACGTTGTCAGTCGCATAATTTGATAACTAATACGCACGAATTTAACGTGTAATGTGTATTTTGAATATTCGAACTTGTGACATTGTTATCGTTTAGAAATTTTCACGAGTAATATTTTGTAAAACATTTTCTTCTATAAATTTGACAGGTCGTGGATCTATCTAGATCTGAACGGGTTGATCCACAATCT
>JAYMSP010002048.1:0-26699 GCA_036897095.1 Plantago elongata | reverse complement strand
TGAAGTGTTTTATTTAATCATTCGTCGAGGTGTCGCGCCATGTCACCGAAGGAGTGTGGAAAAAATGCCCAGTCAGCGCTTTAAACGCCGCCTAGGATCAGTTCGCCGCTAATTCGGCGAATTATGACCAAAAATCTCAATTCGTCGAAGTTGTGGACTGAAAATCACAAGTGGTGCAAAGTGGTCATTGTGCGTGCGGAAAGACCATAGTTTTGGACTAAATCTACCTTTCTCCCATTCACGTCTAATTTTTGCTACTTGCACATTTGAGCATAGATTATAGATTTCATGAAGTAGTCGCATAGCACACTATTATAAAAAGTCTTGTTGGTGCATGACTATGATTTGGAGTCCGTCAAATAACTACATCATCTTTGATGAATTACGCAGAGACATGTTCATTGATTCTCATGAGAATCTCTTTAGCGTGTGAAGGACAACAAATACAAATCTCCCTGCATGAAAAAACCATTGGACACTGGCCCATTTTAGTCAAGTGTGGATCTCCGTAAGGGGCTTCGAGGTAACTAATATAATTGAGGTGATAGAACACGACATAGTTCATTGATTTAATTATCAGGGAGATATACACTATAACATTTTCCAATGAATAAAATTTGAATGAATGTCCAAGGTGATCATCAAGCAGAAAGGCACAGTATATTTACCTTATAAACTTGAGTAGGCGGTAAAGGAACATCTCATTTAAGTCACCACCTAGACCTCTCTGGTCTGGTAAGGCTTGCAACATTCCCCTCAACAACACCTAATGACAAACCACTTATTGAACATTTTATCTCAACTTCGTAGATTGAGGATGCATTATCTCTAGAATACATTTTATTCTCCCTTTATTATCTTTAGAATAATTTGTATCTTTACTATAACATTCTTGATGATTTATTAATTTTTGTTTAGTCTTGAACTCAACAGACCACTGAGGGAATTTAAGAGGAAGCAATCATTCACGAACTTTGGCATTTCAACTTATAATCAACATACTACATGCTATCCATTTCCAATCTCCTAAAACATTATCCGATGAATTTACCTTATCAAGCGTTAAGGAAATACACACCTTGCTTAAAGTATGATGAAGAAGCTGAAAATTCATATGATAAACTTTAAGGAGAAAATGAAATATGTACAATACTAATGAGCATCATTGTAGTGAGCATCCACATAAGAGGTGTAGGGATTGCTACAATAGTGCAAGTGTCAAATACGATCTACACCTCTCATATGGTAAATTCAACGAATAATGTTTCTCGGAGTTTGGGAATGGATAGCATGGAACATGGTGATTACTTAAGTCGAAAGATCCAAAGCTCTTGTGAATGATCAACAGTTAGCATAAGTCCGTTAAGTCCAAGAATAAACAAAAATCCATAAATCATCATGCAAGTTCCAGTGAAGACACAAATCATCCTAAAAATATTAAAGGGGAAATAAAATGTCTTCTTGTGATGATGGATCCTCAAGCTATGTGGAGATAAAATGCACAACAAGAGGTTCATCATTAAATGCAATTAGTGGGGAAACTAGCTAGCCTTGTCGGAGTGGTCTGGATGGTGACTTAATTGATCTAATATGCACAATTATTATCTTTTGCTTTTGTATATGTCACGGTGCCAAATTAAAAGACAATAATTTTGCATTCCCCTCCTATGAGAATACATCGATATAATAGGACATAGTTCAATAGATTAATTAACAAGATTAAATTGGAATATTCTCCAACAATAAAATGAAATCAAGTGAAACGCCCATATACGGTCTCACACACAAACACACAAGCAATATTATCTTTTCCTTCTTCACTCCTGACGTTGACAAAATATTATGCATATAGGGCAACAAGGGTCATCGATAAGCATTGTATATCACATTGTATAACCTAAATGGATGTTATTTTGTCTATGTCAGGAGTGTAAAATAAAATGCACTATTGCGTACCTCTAGTAATAAAACCCATGTGGTAGAATAGCACATAGTTCAATAATATAATTACTAGGGAGACCTATAATAGAACAATTTTCACATAGTAAATGTTTAAATGAATGTTAGTCACAATCAACAATCAGAAGGTATATGCAGAGTTTTTGCACAAATAATTTTGTCTTTCACTAGTTCAGTTCAGACGTGTAAAAACCAATATGCATAAAGAAATATAATGATCTAATATTCTTTTGTATATGTCAGGTGTAAAAAATTAAAAGATAATAATTTTGCATTCCCAGCTACTAAGATAATGCATCGATACAATATGACAATAGTTCAATGAATTAATTATAAGAAGATTAAATTGAAATATTCTCCAACAATAAACGCATAAATAAAATCAAGCGAAATTTCCATATAAAGTCTCGCACACAAGCAATATTGCTTTTTAATTCTTCACTCCTCACATGGACAAAAGAATATGAATAGAGGACAACAATGATCAATAATAAGCATTGTGTATGACCTTGTATAACCTAAATGCATGTTTTCGTTGTCTATGTCAGGAGTGCAAAATGAAAAGTCAATATTGCAGACCTCTAGTAATATAACACATGTGATTGAATAGGACATCTTTCAATATTAATTACTAGTGAGATCTATAATAGACCAATTTCTAAAAAGTAAAAGCTTAAATAAGTGTTCGTCTTAATCATCAAGTGTAAGGTCTATGTAGAAGTATTGCGCAAACAATTATTATCTTTTTCATTTTGACTCCTGATGTGTACAAATCAATATGCATATATGACTATAAGGATTTGATATGCGTTTTATGTGACCTTACCTAAGTGCATATTCTTTTGTATATGTCGATCAGGAGTTTGAAACATCCATATGCAGTCTCAAATACAAGCAATATTGTCTTTTCCTTCTTCACTCCAAACATTGACAAATTAAAGAATATGAATATAGGACAACAACGATCACTGATAAGCATTTTATATGACCTTGAAAAACCTAAATGCATGTTCTTTTTTCTATGTTAGGAGGGTAAAATGAAATTCAATATTGCATACCTAAAGCATGTGTTATCTTGTTAGAGGTGGAGCTTATTGTTGATCATTCGCGAGCTTTAACCCCTTTCAACTTGTAATCAACATACTCCATGCGATCCATTTACATTCTCAGAAAATATTATATGTTGAATTTACTTTATCAACAGTTAAGGAAATACACACCATGTTTAAAGTGTAATGATGAAGACGAATATCCATATGATTTTGAAGGAGAAATGGCATATGCACGACACTAGTGAGCACCACTTTCGTGTGCATCTATATAAGAGATGTAGCGTCAAATAAAACTTACAACTCTAATATAGATGATCACAACAATGGTCCACGCCATTGTAGTACATCTTTCATTTACTCCAACATATCTTGATGGTTTGCTTCTTCATTACCAATAAACATTAATCATGTGCAAGTGATTTCTTGATGGCTGATATGGTAAATTCAACTAATAGTGTTTATCGGAGTTTGAAAAGCATGTTGATTATATATAAGCAGAAAGATCCAAAGCTCGCCAATGATCGGCAATTTTCTTGATCTTTTAAATGTTCACAAAACATCGTTGAGTCTGAGACTAAACAAAAATTCATAAATCAACAACCAAGTTCTAGTAACAACAACTTATCCTAAAAAAAATTCAAAGTAAAAATAAATGTCTTCTAGAAAACGATGCGTCCTCAAGTTTCATAGTGAAAATAAAATGCACATTAAGTAATTCATGATTAGGTGCGGCAATCATTGATAAGAAGTTTATATGACTTTAAAAAACCTAAATGCATGTTCTTTTTTCTATGTTGGGAGGTTAAAATGAAAAGTCAACATTGCATACCTAAAGCATGTGTTATCTTGTTAGAGGTGGAGCTTATTGTTGATCATTCGCGAGCTTTAACCACTTCCAACTTGTAATCAACATACTCCATGCGATCCATTTACAATCTCAGAAAATATTATATGTTGAATTTACTTTATCAACAGTTAAGGAAATTCACACCGTGTTTAAAGTGTAATGATGAAGAAGAATATCCATATGATTTTGAAGGAGAAATGGCATATGCACGACACTAGTGAGCACCACTGTCGTGTGCATCTATATAAGAGATGTAGCGTCAAATAAAACCTACAACTCCCAATGGTCCTCGCCATTGTAGTACATCTTTCATTAACTCCAACTTATCTTGATGGTTTGCTTCTTCATTACTAATAAACATTAATCATGTGCAAGTGATTTCTTGATGGCTGATATGGTAAATTCAACTAATAGTGTTTATCGTAGTTTGAAAAGCATGTTGATTATATATAAGTAGAAAGATCCAAAGCTCGCCAATGATCAACAATTTTCTTGATCTTTTAAATGATCACAAAACATCGTTCAGTCTGAGACTAAACAAAAATTCATAAATCAACAACCAAGTTCTAGTAACAACAATTTATCCTAAAAAATATCAAAGTAAAAATAAATGCCTTCTAGAGAACGATGCGTCCTCAACTTTCACAGTGGAAATAAATTGCACATTAAGTAATTCATGATTGGGTGCGGCAATCATTGATAATCAGTTTATATGACTTTGAAAAAGCTAAATGCATGTTTTTTTTTCTATGTTAGGAGGGTAAAATGAAAAGTCAACATTGCATACCTAAAGCATGTGTTATCTTTTTAGAGGTGGAGCTTATTGTTGATCATTCGCGAGCTTTAACCCCTTCCAACTTGTAATCAACATACTCTATGCGATCCATTTACAATCTCAGAAAATATTATATGTTGAATTTACATTATCAACAGTTAAGGAAATTCACACCGTGTTTAAAGTGTAATGATGAAGACGAATATCCATATGGTTTTGAAGGAGAAATGGCATATGCACGACACTAGTGAGCACCACTGTCGTGTGCATCTATATAAGAGATGTAGAGTCAAATAAAACCTACAACTCCCATATGGATGATCACAACAATGGTCCTCGCCATTGTAGTACATCTTTCATTAACTCCAACTTATCTTGATGGTTTGCTTCTTCATTACTAATAATCATTAATCATGTGCAAGTGATTTCTTGATGGCTGATATGGTAAATTCAACTAATAGTGTTTATCGTAGTTTGAAAGGCATGTTGATTATATATAAGTAGAAAGATCCAAAGCTCGCCAATGATCAACAATTTTCTTGATCATTTAAATGATCACAAAACATCGTTCAGTCTGAGACTAAAAAAAAATTCATAAATCAACAACCATGTTCTAGTAACAACAACTTATCCTAAAAAATATCAAAGTAAAAATAAATGCATTCTAGAGAACGATGCGTCCTCAACTTTCACAGTGGAAATAAAATGCACATTAAGTAATTCATGATTAGGTGATTAGGTGCGGCAATCATTGATAAGCAGTTTATATGACTTTGAAAAACCTAAATGCATTTTCTGTTTTCTATGTTAGGGTGTAAAATGAAAAGTCAACATTGCATACCTAAAGCATGTGTTATCTTGTTAGAGGTGGAGCTTATTGTTGATTATTCGCGAGCTTTAACCCCTTCCAACTTGTAATCAACATACTCCATGCGATCCATTTACAATCTCAGAAAATATTATATGTTGAATTTACATTATCAACAGTGAAGGAAATTCACACCGTGTTTAAAGTGTAATGATGAAGACGAATATCCATACCATGATTTTGAAGGAGAAATGGCATATGCACGACACTAGTGAGCACCACTGTCGTGTGCATCTATATAAGAGATGTAGCGTCAAATAAAACTTACAACTCCCATATGGATGATCACAACAATGGTCCTCGCCATTGTAGTACATCTTTCATTTACTCCAACTTATCTTGATGGTTTACTTCTTCATTATTAATAAACAGTAATCATGTGCAAGTGATTTCTTGATGGCTGATATGGTAAATTCAACTAATAGTGTTTATCGGAGTTTGAAAACCATGTTGATTATATATAAGTAGAAAGATCCAAAGCTCGCCAATGATCATCAATTTTCATGATCTTTTAAATGTTCACAAAACATCGTTGAGTCTGATACTAAACAAAAATTCATAAATTAACAAGCAAGTTCTAGTAACAACAATTTATCCTAAAAAAATGTCAAAGTAAAAATAAACGTCTTCTAGAGAACGATGCTTCCTCAACTTTCACAGTGGAAATAAAATGCACATTAAGTAATTCATGATTAGGTGCGGCAATCATTGATAAACAGTTTATATGACTTTGAAAAACCTAAATGCATGTTCTTTTTTCTATTTTTAGGAAAGTAAAATGAAAAGTCAATATTGCATACCTAAAGCATGTGTTATCGTGTTAGAGGTGGAGCTTATTGTTGATCATTCGCGAGCTTTAACCTCTTCCAACTTGTAATCAGCATACTCCATGCGATCCATTTACAATCTAAGAAAATATTATATGTTGAATTTACTTTATCAACAGTTAAGGAAATACACACCATGTTTAATGATTTTGAAGGAGAAATGGCATATGCACGACACTAGTGAGCACCACTGTCGTGTGCATCTATATAAGATATGTAGCGTCAAATAAAACCTACAACTTCCATATGGATGATCACAACAATGGTCCTCGCTATTGTAGTACATCTTTCATTAACTCCAACTTATCTTGATGGTTTGCTTCTTCATTACTAATAAACAATAATCATGTGCAAGTGATTTCTTGATGGCTGATATAGTAAATTCAACTGATAGTGTTTATCGGAGTTTGAAAAGCATGTTGATTAGATATAAGTATAAAGATCCAAAGCTCGTCAATGATCAACAATTTTCTTGATCTTTTAAAGGTTCACAAAACATCGTTGAGTCTGAGACTAAACAAAAATTCATAAATCAACAAGCAAGTTCTAGTAACAACAAGTTATCCTAAAAAAATATCAAAGTAAAAAATAAATGTCTTCTAGAGAATGATGCGTCCTCAAGTTTCGCAGTGGAAATAAAATGCACATTAGGTAATTCATGATTAGGTGCGATTGGTGGGAAAACTAGCAAGCCCTACCCGACAGGCCTGAATGGTGACTTAATTAATCTAATGTGCACAATTGTTGTCTTTATCTTTTGTATATATCAGGAGTTCAATATTAAAAGACAATAATATTGCATTCCTACTACTATATAATAGGACATAGTTCAATAGATTAATTAACAAGATTAAATTGGAATATTCTCAAACAATAAATGTATAAATGAAATCAAGTGAAACGTCCACATATAGTCACACAAGTAGTATTATCTTTTCCTTTTTCACTCCTGAAGTTGACAAAATAATAAACATACAGGACTACAAGGATCATTGATAAACATTGTATATGACCTTGTATAACCTAAATGCATGTCTTTTATCTATGTCAGGAGTGCAAAAAGAAAATGCACTATAGCATACCTCTAGTAATATAAGCAATGGGATAGAATATGACATAGTTCAATAATTTATAGGATTTTTACAAAATTCACACCTCTTGTTTGTCCTCATCTCAAATTACCCTATGTTGTTTGAACAATTACAAACAATTCTTAAAAAATGAACTATTTTCCGAAACTAATTACATTTAGTTCCAAAAGTCAGCATCGGATTCCATGTCACACCGAAGACACGCGCTTGTGATTATTTGGAATGCCATGTAACCATTTTTGAGTGTATTTGTAATTAACTTTGCAAGCTTATTACACAATTGTTGAAAAATATTTTTAATAGATTAAGTTGAACTTTATGTTTTATCATTCACTAAATTAACCCAAACAAATTAAACATCAATTCAAGAATAAATTTTTCTTTGCAAAATTTACCCAAATAATATTGAAATACATCTGCATAATTAAATTTTTGTTACAAAATGAACCAAAATAATATTGTAACACACTTCTCAAAAAGCATTTAACTAGCAATACAAGTCCAAAATCATTTAAAATCAAAACTTAAAAGAAAAAGAAAAAAAAAGAGCACACCTCCATCAGAGACCCATTTCAAAGCTTGAAATGGGTCTAAATGGAGACCTATGAGCTCCGATTGGGTCATCTTTCTCAAAAAACATTTAAATAACAATTCAAGTTCAAAACCATTTAAAATCAAAACTGAAAAGGAAAAACATGTAGAGTCTCGCATACGAAATGAAATCATTGTATATGAAATCGAGTGAAACGTCCATGTAGAGTCTCACATAAGAGCAATATTGTCTTTTCCTTCTTCGCTCCAAACATGGACAAAAGAACATTCATATAGGACAACAATGATCATTGATAAGCATTGTATATGATCTTGTATAACATAAATGCATGTTCTTTTGTCTATGTAAGGAGCGTAAAATGAAAAATCAATATTGCATACCTTTTATATCTCATGTATTAGAATAGAACATAATTCAATAATTTAATTACTAGAAGATTTATACTATCACACATTACAATGGACACATGTCTAACATTTTAATTTAGAATATTTTAGTTAAGTCGTGTAATTTATTTCGAGTGATGCATATATTTCATCAGCGGGTATCCCAAAAATTACTTCAATCACAGATCAAGAAACATGGAGACAATATATGTCTAAGATAAAACAGATATTAGAATTGCTGAACCAAATAAGTAGGATTGTAATAGCTTTCCAACAACAAAGTTAAATTGTAGAATTATCTGAGAATCGAGATGATAAACAATGAAGCAGAATACACTATTGAATGGGAACCTGATTACACATGTGCAAAGCTATGAACCGAAACTGGCATCTTTTATGTTCTGCAAGATAGGACAAGCCTAAGACCTGCAAGTGTAGAGAAAGGTAACAAGATATCACATGGAATTAGAAAGCGGAGTAAATTATGAATTTCATGGATTCAGGCCAGAAAAGTAACAAAATGGTTCGTTGATTAGCTTTGTCAACTTGTAATGGTTAAGGGTTGGTGCAGACTGGCCATGGGGATTGGAGAGTGACAGAAAGGACTGCATGCATAAGGGAGGAAAAACAAAGAGATTTACAAACAAAAATGTACCTCAAAAGAACACTCATTATCAAATCTAACAAACTTTAAGGTCTTTGTTGGTGAAATCTCCTAGTAGATGATAAAGAACTGAAATGAAATTAAAAAGTACTTTGAAGCTGAATTGACATTGATAAACAACAGCCTTGACTACATCTCACATATAATAAATGCACAAATATGAGAGAGAAACAAAAACAAGTGTTCTAATTTTGTCGTGTGTAGTTGAAGATAAGAGAGGTATATATATTTGAGATAATCAGAAGGGTACAGTAATAATGCTGGTACACTATTTTCTCACAAAGGCTATAAAAGAAAAGCGATTTCCTCAATGTACGTCCTTAAATGAAATTAAATGCTAATCATGTTACGATAAGTATTAAATGTTTAAGGTCGTAATGAAATCAATTACTTTTAATAAAGCATGGTTTAGAGTACACTTCCTTAATTTGTGCCTATACGGAACAGTTGACATGATTGGTAATTCTGATATATACATGGAGCAAACAATTATTTGACTTAGACACATTCAAAAGATTCGCAGAAATTTTTAGAAGATATATTTCTTTCCTTTTTTAGTCACTCAAACCTATCTATTCCTAGTAATGAATGTGTATATACGCTGATTCCAGTTCGATCTGCTGTATTTTGTTGTGCTATGAAATTTATATGGAAAAAAATTCCAGCTGAATGTGAGAAAAAAGAAGAAGATGGATTAGGCCTGTTGATTGAGCAAAAATGGCATCAAAATGAAATGGATCCAAATGTATATATCTGATGAAATCTAAGCATTCGGAAATCAAACCAACTATAAATGGATGTAAAGTCTAAACACAAAAACAAGTCAGCAGACATACACGATCGCATGCAAGAGAATTATAGAAAGCAACCTCGGTTTTGAACAGCTGAAGATTCCCAAAGCAAAGCAAAACTCGAAGCCAAATTGAAATGATCCAGCTTAGCAAAATCTGCAGATTAACAAACATGTATAAAACAAATTGAATCACCAAAGAAGCCAGAAAAACACACAAGGAAGGAGAATGAAATTTTCATTTCACCTGAAATGGAGAAAGAAGGTGGAGGATTTGGTGGCAACCTGAGAGCTGCCGCCTGAGCTATTATTCTTACATTTTCAGTACTAGGGTTTGTTAGACATGAGATGTATAGAGAGACATTTTCGGGAGGTATATATAGGCCCTAACCCTAGTTTTCAGTACTAGGGTTTATTATAGAAACCAACCTGTGCTTGTACTCTTTCATCTCGGGCTGATAAATCATGTTTTCAGGTGGGCTACTTGGCCCAAAATTCTAAATCTGTTTTTCTGTTAATCAAGTTAAACTAATTGGACTCAACTAAGACTTGCAGGCTTCTTTATTCCACACATTTGACTATGTGGTTTATAAAATTGAATAAAATTATTTTTAATATATAATTTGGATGCATTTAGAAAATTTCCAGGGAGTAGACTTTGGATGAATCTATAAACTTAATTATAAGTCAATCAGGGGTCTCGCATAATTATTATTTATGCGCGCTACCAACATCGCTTTTAAAAATAGAAAATTACATATACCACCATCCGTACCATACACCGCAAATTAGTGTTTCTTTAGCTAAATATTGATGTTAAAATCAAGAAACGAAGTTATGGTGTCTCTAGAAGTTAATGTATGATTTGTTTTCCGAAAACAATATTGAAAATTAGAAAGTTATGTGGAACAAAAGAAGAGAGTTGGATGTAAAACATTGACAGTTAAACAAAATAGTTGGCCTCTCGGGTACTTAATCTGAAGTGTCTATTGATTCCTTTTCTAGTAGGACTAGAAATCAAATATCAGAATTTACAATTCATTCAATGTTTCCCATTCTAGGATTTCAATAAGCTCGGTTTGAAGAGGCCTTGGGTAGAATGACTTATTTTTTTTCGGTTATCAACCAACCCTCAGTACCAAAATGGAAGGAGAAGTTAATGTGCGTGAAAAGGGTGGATAATTAAATGAGAACATGACGTTGAACATGTAGGCGGCAGCACAACAGATCATCACCAAAGAAGGGAAAATGTAAATTAATTAGTCCGTGTTTGTAGGGAGAACGAAAAAAATGGACGCTTAAGTATATTAGACTGACACATGCATACATGGAAACATTTGTTGGTCATGCATGAGTTTGTGTAAATGTTAAACCAAGTCAACGTACATAAAAAGAGTGGCGAATTAAATGAAAACATGACGTGGAACACGTAGGCGACACCGGCAAAGTAGATCATCACAAGAAGGGAAAATATGAATTAATTAATCCGAGTTTTTAGGGAGGATGATAAAAAAATGATCTCTTAAGTATATTAGGCTGACATATACATATAAACGTTTGTTGGTTACAAATGTCAGATTAGGATGATCATAACCAATAAATATTTACATGTGTATCATTTTAGCATTTATTAAGTTATCATTTTTTATTGTTCTCAACGTGATGTGTAATATTAACTTTGCAAAAACAGGTTATCTATCAAACTGGTAATATTGCGGGGTCTATGGATTATATCATATTCATATTTTTACTCTTTGAAATGATCGATTTTATCCTCGTACACAATTAACTTTTCCTTCACATGGTAACATGATTGAGTAGTACTAGACTACTATAAGTCGTTTACCATTTCGATATAATACATAGTTCAAATTATCTCAACGACCTATGTTTTCATTTGATAATTTCCGCATGTACTACTCTGGTAAATAAAATAAAGAAATAATTACCAAACGCAATCTTATCCATACTAGTCCATTGTATACGTTAACTCACCTACTCCAACAAATCCAGGGATTATACTAAGGTTTGTAAACTATAATAATAGGGTTTACATGTAATGAGGTTAGTAATAGTGTACAGTTATATGTTAAGGTCTGAAAAGATTTTATGAGTGTGACATACGGATATATGTCATGCATCTGGATTTGAATATTAGATAGAATTACCAGCCAGGCATTAATTGGCATTTCAACTTCTTCCTGTCCATTTTCTATTTGTTTAGCCCATTTGTTTAGTCACTGTCTTGGTCTTGTCCTTTGTAGGATTGATGTATGTGCTGCTGTTTCACTTAAATTTGGTATGCTTAGTGGTAATTGGGGTTAGGTGTCTCACTAATACTTGCTTTAGCTTATGTGAACAAATCATATTGCAGTTCGATACCATTATCTAAATGGAATGGATAATGCCATGTATCACAATCAATATGTCTAGTATAAAGTTTCATGTGAAATTCTTAACATAATCCAAGTCATTCTCTTATAAGGAATAAGTGAAGACTTGAAGTTAATAGAAACTACTACTAGCATATATGTAAATCAGAGAGAATGACCAGACCACTACTTGCATTCTGGAGAGTTTTGGATTCTATGTGCAAAAAGAGCCACACATGTCTTTGAAAATTCATGAGAATAAATTCCATTAGAATACTTCTTTATCTACCTTTTGTCGTCTAAATATAGGTTGATGCTTCTTTACAACTTACAATGCCAATATCTCATGCATGCTTAGTTTAAGCAAATGAAGATTATAATGAACTGTCTTTCTAATTATAAAGTTGAAACTGAGAACAATTCTTACCTTTGATTGGAAGATTTTGTTCTGTTTTGATTCATTTCGTTTAAAGTGTATACTTCATGTGTTTCAACCGCTGACAATATTAGTAGATGAATTATGGTTACCGCCTTACCGGTGAGGGTAAAATCGTCCGCTCATATTGGTTTGAAGCAATCATCTAAATATGTACTAATTAATCGATCTTAAAATTAATTATCCAAAACCATACACTCATATTGGTTTGATAAAACACTTGACTTGAGAGATAAAATGGAGAAAATTATGAGAATGAAGAAGAAGAGGTAACTGGATAAATTGATGGGGAAAAAGACATTTTTAGTACTAAATTTTGGAGGTCGGTTGAAAAATCAACCATTGACCATGTTGACTGTTAAGGTGTTAATATGATCAAACACTCTCTCTCAACTTAAACTTCCACCTAGATGCCACCTGATACTAAAAAAATTAAAAATTAAAAATATAATTTTAATTCAAAAATTAAAATAGAGAGTAAATTATAAAACAAAATTCAATTAGAATTACAATTTTAAAAAATGAGAAAACGACTAATAAACATAGTTTCTTCAACTCTAACGGGTATATAATCGACCGTTTTCTCATTTTCTTTATTGTAGTTCTAATTGATTTTGTTTTATTATATACTCTCTATTTAATTATTGTTTTTTAATATTAGGTTGACATCTAGGTGAAAGTTCAAATTGATAGAGAGTGTTTGGTTATGTTGACACCTCAGTAGTCAATATAGTCAATGGTCAATTTTTCGTCCAAAACATTAAAATTGTCATAAATTATAAAATAGAGGATTAAATTTTTCGACGAAATTAAATGTTATATTATGCGTGTTAAATTTTTCAAATTTTAGGACCAAAAATCTCTCGGACCCTGGATTGGGACACCTTTTAATGAAGTGGAGTTTCACAAGCAACACAAAATCACGAGCAAATAATTAGAGACCAAAATTAGAGATATATGCTTGTTGACAGCTCAGCAAGGTACAATCGATAGTGATCTTGTTAAAGGCAGCCAATTATATATACAGTGTGTCTTTAAGAAACCGATTCCTTTCTAACGAAAAGACAAATTTAATTTTCTTTAGCTGTAGGCCTAAACAAATCTTTTCTAACCTGCCCTATTTCTGTTGGATTTGGATTTTCAGCCTCTTAACGAATGGAAAAGATATTCTATCTCATCTTTTACTAATTAGTGTTCCACTTTTTGTATTTTAAAATATGACGCGTATAATTCTAATTAAATTTAAACTTTACTTAAATTAATTATGATAAAAATAATCATCAACTAAATTAACTTTCAAATCTATTTACTTGTGATTATAAAATTATTATTTTATTTTTATTTTGACGTATTTCAGTTTATGTTTCACTTGTATTCACGTCTTTTCTTGTGTTTCAGGTGACTTAGAAAATTGCAGTGCAGTTGTTAAAGCGTAACTACTCTAACGCAAACTTGAATGTATCATGATCTGATTTGTAGTCTATCAAGTTTGAGATCATTAGTTTTAGTTCGGAGATTCAACGGAGGGGTCCCCAACATATAGAAAATTATACATACATTATGGTCCCAGAAGAGATACTATACTAACATATATCTACAAAATTTGCAGATGCCCGTTAATGGGTTGAACAAATTAAATGCCTTTTTGAAATCGAAAGCTAAATTCCAAAGTGAAAACTCAGACCAAAGAACAAGTCGTATGCTAAGCGGCAATCCTTAGCCAATAAAAGTTCGGTAAGCTAATTTGATGTGACTCAATCCACCTGCCTTCTATCATATCGACTCTTTTCTTTTCCATTCTTTTCCAGTCCAATATTTTTCCTTCTAGCAAACACACTGTATATATTAGCTACCTCAAGTTTAAAATGGATATTATCTTGGTCGGTATCATATCAGTAAGTCCGACCGACTTAAAGAGTAACCGGCTAATACGACTTTAAATGTCAACCCATTCGGGTCAATCATTTTTCATATCAAATGCAGGTCGAGTCGAGTTTGGGTTATGTTCGGTTCGGTCTTGAACGATTCAGGTCGTTTTGGATTATAAAGATTTCGGACCGCTTTTGGATGAGACCATTTCGGATCTGGTCACTTCATATTCGGGTCGTTTCGAATTCGGTGTTATTCGGATTTGGGTCCTTTTTGGATTAAAATATTTTGAATTGTTTCGGGTAATGCTTTCGGGTTCGGGTGTTATTTGATTTTGGGTCTTTTCGGATTAAAATATTTCGGATTGTTTCGTGTCGAATGCTTTCGGGCTCAGGTGTTATTTGAATTTGTGTCATTTTGGATTATATTTTGAATTGTTTCTAATCTAATATTCTCGGGTTCGGGTGTTATTCGAATTTAGGTCATTTCGGATTAAAATATCTTGGATATTTTCGGGTCGGGTGTCTTGGGGTTTGGGTGTTTTCTGAATTTTAGATTTTGGGATTAAAGAATCAGATTGTCCAAGTCAAATATTTCAAATCGGGTCTATTTAAATATGGGCGTTATTTGAATCCGGTCTTTTTCAATTATGTGTGTGTGTGTGTGTGAAAGTGCAAATACTAGCTATGTATGCATTGTTGCAAACTTGCAATACTAAACTTTCTTAGTGTTGTAACTATATTGGACAGTGAACTTTCTATTATTAATTTTGCATTACTTCATTTGAATTAGTACTATAATTTTGGTTTAATTAGTCTTAGCAGGTTTAATAGGTTTGGACTTCTTGTTGTGAAGAACTCCGAGTTTGGATATGTAAAGATATAAAAGAAGGAAAGGATCAAATGAATAAGAATCCTTATGATAGAGAGGTTCTATTTGTATTCCAATTACTCTAGTTAGTATATGTGCATATAATACTAGTATACGTGTGCAAAAATTAAATTAATGTGTCGAAAGTACAAAACCAGTTAATAAAATTTTATTAAATCTATTCAGGTGTATAAAGTGAAAAGTGAAAGTTATAAAACACTACTTTCTCGTTTCGAAAATAGATTTTCACTTTTACTTTCCAACGTCATACATTTTTTACTTTGAACAAATTAATTTGAATCACAAATGTCAAACATTTTGACAAGTTAGCTTTTGCATATTAAGATGCTATGACTATTTTGATATTAATATTATAAATTTGGTGGGAAGTGCAATCAGTTGACATTCAGAAATTCGATTTTTGTCTGAATTTCTTTCGTTAGGATGTTTAAGTAACCTTTCTATACTGAACTTATATGATGTGCTGAAATGATAAGCTTTATGGTTAATGTACCAGTGTGATGATTTATACTTTGACTTTCGTCACCTTAAAATAGTAATGCAATACTTGTTGATATATATTATAACATGAATGGTGTAATAGGAGCCTGATACTAACTACTATGTTGTTTGATTTAATCATATATAAACTCATTTAAACATACTAGAAGTAGCTCAAATCGATTTGTTGTATTTGAAAATTTAAAATTGACTTTATACTACAAAAGGTTCGAATTATGTTTAGTGCTTTAATTAAATTAACTCAAATTGATTTGTTGTCTAATTCGTACTAGAAGTAGCGTCACGGATGTAAAAAATTACATTCTAATATGCGGCTAACGTATTAATTTACTTTGTAAACCTTTGTTTTTCCAATTTCTATTAATGAATGGGTTGTTTGTTGATATTAGCCATAAAAATAACTTGTAATTATTGAATAAGACACAATTTTAGATTAGGAAATATAATGAATTATAATGAGATTTAATAAAAGGAATTCTTCATGTCCAACCAACTTTTCTATAGTACAATCACAAATCAAATCATATACATTAACTTTAGTTTCTTCTGTTCAACTGAAAATCACTTCACTTCAGTTTAGTCCAGTTTGGCTTAGTTATAATTTATACCTTACTTAAGTTCAATTCAGTCCAGTTCAGTTCAATTTAGTCCAGTTCAGTTCAGTAAATCTCAGTTGAAGAGAACACCGCCTTACACAAGGTTCATGCCTTAAACGGTGCCCTCTAGTAATGAAATGCATTGTGATACTTGTGACTTCGCGTCAAATCTAATTCGGATCATTTCGGATCGGATGATTCGGGTAAATTCTAATTCGGGTAGTTTTGGATCGGATGTTTGGGTCAATTTTAATTTGGGTCATTACGGACCGAACGATTTGGGTCAATTTGGATTCGAATTATTTCGGATCGGGACATTTTGGGTCAATTCTAAACTCAGGTCATTTCGGGTCGGGTGATTTCAGGTCAATTCTAATTTGGGTCATTTCGGGTCAATTCTAAACTCAAGTCATTTCGGATCGGGTTTTTTCAGGTTAATTCTAATTTGGGTCATTTCGAATCGGGTCTATTCAGATAATTCTAACCGGGTCGCTTTGGATCAGGTTATTTCGGATACACCGGGTCAATTCGTGTTTCGAGTCATTTTCGGGTATGGCAATTTTGGGTCGCTTTCGGATTCGGATCGGGTTTCGGTCATTTTCGAGTTTTTAAACGGTGGTAATTTTGGATCTACTTTCAGATTTAGGTCGGATTATTTCATATCGGATTTCGGATTTGGGTCAAGACGACCGGGTTTAGGCCCAAGCTCTCCTATAAATTGATGAATATTTATTTATTTCTCATATTGGTAACTCAACTACTTGTAACATTTCACTCTCTAAATTTATCTGAATTACCACTTGACCGTCCGACTAGACTATTAAATTTAAGACAAGTTTGGCGGTTTGTCCAAAGTAATTATGTTCCCAAAATCCGTATGAAACAAATTCAATCATTTCCTTCCTTTTCTTTTAATCCTTAGTCTTGTATTATCTTTAACTAAAAATCACTTCAATTTAGTTTAGTTTAATTCGGTTCAATTTAATTTAGTTCAATCCAATTCAGTTCAGATCAGTTTAAAAAATTTCAATTGAACAAAACACCACCTCATTTATCATTAATAGGAAATCAAAGTGTATTAACTGAAGAGTTGAAACATTTTTTTATACCTCCATGTTGCAAACTGACCGTGATGTTATAGTATAGATCATTACATACCTATCACAATAATTAATAAACCAACTTGGACACCGATTCAAACCAGTTAAACCACTACTATACTGGCCATTACACCTGTTCTGGATGGACCATGAGCCATGTCCCATACCCATGTAGTATGATCCAAAATTTCCCCATTTCCTTTCTAGCTAGTTAAATTTTAAGATATCTACCCCGATCATACTCCCTAATCCTATATACGAAAGACAACTGCACACCAATCCTCTAGGTTCTAGCTATATATTTTTCTGCCAACACAATCAAGACACATTAATGAATTATATTTTAGATTTCTGATCACGAATTGCAAAGCCGACATAACTCCTACTTACAAAGCAAGTAGCCAGTTAATTCCACAAAATTCAATAAATCTAACAAAATTATTGATGCGTTAATATTCGATTATTGAGTATTATATTTACACATCTTAGCTATATTTACATTATTAAAAATAGACGGTTTCTTCCATTCTACTCGTCTGTACCTGAAAATATTTAACAATATTCAATTACTTACGTACAATGGCCTTGATTCCTTGGATTCAATTTCTATCAAGAAGTCTAATTTAAAAATCCTTCACTTTCTAAATGACAATCATCCACATTCTCAACAATTGGTATGCTATTAATTTAGCACGTTAAGCCTAAACACTAAACTAAGATTTCCTCATGATGACAGTCCAAGTACAACTTGGACTTAACTGAAACAACCAATAATTAAAGAAACACTTTTATTCTGCATTCACACAGAAAATCATACCTCCAAACCAAAATTACAAATTCCATGTTCTACCCTCTCATAAAGTGGACTACCATCCATTTAACAGTGACGGCTATTTTTAATTAATTTTTCACCCTCATTGTTTTCCGTAAGATAATCAAAATTACCTTGCACTAACTCCATCACTCACGCTCCACTCCACACTGTACATTCCACAGCCACTGACTATCCGTTAGCACACCATAATCATACTTAACAAATATACCGCATCTCGAAAAAATTAAATTGACTTCATATTTAATCACTTCTAGATCACAAACTTCATACGATTAACTTCAAACATCGTATGGTAATAAATTTGAGACACACGCGATGGTTAAAGTCGAGTGTGATTTACTGACTCACGTCCACTCAGCAAGAAGATAGCAACATATTATTACTTCCATTAAACGTTCAGTTAGAAAGAGAAAGTAGTGTTTGGTTTATCTCTGCAACTTCCTTTTATACAGCATTTCTCAGTAGCCTTCTTTTTCCTTTGATATCCAGCTAAGTGTATAAACTATAAAGGTCTCACCTTTACCCCTTTTTTCTTCTTCTCCTTCTCACATATCCATTTTTAATAACCATTATTTTCTTGACTAACCGCTTCTTTATCACACACACAGTCTTCCTTTCCCAAACAAAAAGCTTTCTTTACTTTCTTCCAGCTTGTTATCTTCTTCTATTACAACTCATTAGCAGAGCATGGCATTCGTCAAAGACTGCATTTTTTCCGTATGGGTTTCCATCATTTTCTCATAATTCTCTCAACATTTGGTAATTTTCTCAAAAGATACCTCTTTTACATTCATTTATGATGAAGTGGTTTTCGGTTGCTGCATTTTTTATCAGATCAACTTACCAAAAGAGGTGTCTTTACTCATTTTCTCTTCATTTCCTGTCTTTTTGCAGATTGGAAGGTGTTTGATGTATTGTGTATGCAGAGTGTTCTTGCAGAGAAAAAGTAGATTGAGGGAAACGGTGGCGTTTTGGAATCAATGGGTGGGAGTAGATCTGTAGCGAGTTGTTTCGGTTTGGAGATCTTTTTGGGGATTGTTTTAGTCTTTTTAATTGGGTTTTCAAGTGGAATCACAAATCCTAATGATGGTGAGTAAAGTTTAGTGATGAGTTATGACTTACCTTTACTGTAATTTGCCAAGATATAGCTGATTTTCTTGTTTTGACATTATGCTTTGTAAATTTGGAGCTTTTGTATGTTCTTGTTAGCTGTGCATTTGTTTTTGTGGGAATAAGTTCATAGTGCTAACCATAGTGTATATTGTTGCGCATTTATACTATGCTGGATTAGTTGCTGCTATCAATAGCTTATACGTGGCATTGGAATCGCCGCCTATTCCGGGATGGGTTGCGAGTGGGGGTGACCCGTGTGGCGAAAATTGGCAAGGTGTTGCCTGTGATGCTGTTTCTTCATCCATAACATCGATGTAGGGATGAGACTCCATATTAGTTTCTATAAACCAAACGTAATATGCGTTCAATTATAAATGCTTACGACATCTTATTATGTAGAATTCTGGTTAATGTAAATGCGGGTGGAGAATTGGGTGACAGCCTTGCTGGGTTTTCTTCGATCAGATCAATGTGAGTGCTGTGTTGTATCAGTTGCATCAAAATGTTCACTTTTATGTCTACTCTCTGTTATGAAGTAATGCTTGACTTTAACTTGTTTCAGAACTCTTAGCAATAACTTTATTGGTGGTAGCATTCCCTCCGACTTACCACCTACACTCACAACAATGTAAGTCCCTAGACTCCTAAATTGAGAATGCAGTTTTTATCGTAAAGACTGAAATATGATGGTCAGTCTCTATCCATGCAGTTTTCTTTCAGCGAACAAGCTGACAGGAACTATACCTAGTTCGTTAACATCATTGAGTAACCTGTCAGCCATGTAAGTATCGTATTCACATATTCATCGTCTGTCTTCCCTTTTTTATTTGTTCATGAATATATCAAATTAGTATATGCTTTAACTTTACTATATCCTCAGGTCGCTTAACAACAATCAATTAAGTGGAGAAATTCCTGATGCATTTGATGGCCTTGCTGGATTGGTTAACTTGTACGACTCCAACTTTAAAGCATATTACATTATATCATAGATCTGTAGAATTGCCACTAATTGGCAACTTTATGCAGAGATTTGTCAAATAACAGTTTGAGCGGGGAGTTACCACCTTCTATGCAAAGTCTGTCATCTCTTACCACCCTGTAAGTGGAAACCTTCTTATGTTACTCAAGCTTTGTAGTCATTGATGTTGTTTGTGATTATCTAATATCCTAATTGACAGTCATTTGCAGAACAATCAGCTCTCTGGAACTCTTGATGTATTGCAAGAACTCCCGCTTATGAATTTGTACTATTCTTAACCATGAATCCATGATATGTTATGTAATTTGTTTTGATCTTGACATTATAGAACAATGTCCTTTTGTTTGTCTTACATGTATCTTTCTATGCTTCTCTGTCTCTCTGTCAGGGATATACAGAACAACCTGTTCATTGGACCAATACCACCACAGTTGTTGAACATTCCTACTTTCCGGTAAGATCTGACACTCAATGTTGTATTTCATTCTTACCATTGGCTGCTTCATTTATTATTTCTTTAGCAATGCATGATGTTTATCATTGCTAGATTTTTTCCCTTCCTGATTATGGCGGCATGCTATTGGCATTTGGCAGAGCAATATTACTCCAACCTCCAGAGAAAATTTTGAAGAATCCTTATTCAGATGTCAAACCTGACTGCATTTTGATCACTTTTTTTTTGTTGAGAAAGTTCTGCAATTTGATCACTTGATAACAACATATTTCCAGAAATATAACTACTTTTAATAACAGTATCAGGGTTATTCTTCTTGATTGTTGTAGCATTAGGAACTTAGTACTCTGGGTTCCATATATGTAATCTTAGTTAAAGGCATCTATTTTACCTGTTTGGCAAAATTCAATTTCATTCATTTAGTATTATCAAATTATCTTCCTGAATCTTGTGATGTTTGATGCCCTTCAGATCTCTGCCAAACTTGTTGGATTGTGTTTATGCTTATCCTTTGAAATTAAAGATCCCAAGCAATGCAAGCACATATTCAAAAACTAACTCATCTACCATGACATTCATTGACATGCAGGAGTGACGGCAATCCGATCAACTCTAGTGCTGCTCCATTATCTCCACCAACATCGTCATCAGGAACACCACCACCAACACCGACAACACCATTTTTTCCAGGAGGAAATCCTGGGAGTTCACCACCACCACCACCACCAAATCCTGGAAGAAGACCTAGAAGACAGGCTGATGGACCATCTGCATCGGCAGAAGGATTAAATTCCCCATCTGCAGGAAAGCCCATGAGCACAAAAAGAATTGTAGGGATATCCGTAGCAGCAGTTCTGTCATTCCTAATATTGCTATTAGCTATCCTGCTATTTATGCCAAGATGTCTCAGGGAAAAAAGAGAAAGGTACAGAACTCCAAAGCGGCATGAAATTGCTCCATACACAGGTACCAGAGAAAATCCTAGAGATAGTAATTCATTTGACTTACCAAGCCAAGTTGAAGAGAAAGGTAACACATTCTATTTTAACAGCAATGTAATTCCTTAATGGATTTTTTTTTTTAATAATGTAATTCGAGACTTTGTTTATGGAATAGCTCCACCGGTGGCTGTTGCGAGGAAAAAAGAAGAGAACCGACAAAGACCCGTTGCTTCTGTTCCCAAACCTCGAAATGCAGATGAGGTGAATAAACAAATGAGTGAAGAGCCTGCAAGAACACATCATGCTATAGACATGAGCAGATTCGATATTGATATTTTGCCACCGCCACCTCCGCCCCCACCACCGCCTCCACCCCCACCACCACCTCCTCCTTTTCTACCAGGAAAGGTCATTGTGAATCCTATGTCATCATCTGAATCAGTTGGGGCTGTACCATTGAATCCACGTCTTCCTGCAACTTCTGTGAAATCTTACTCAATAGCATCACTTCAGCAGTACACCAATAGCTTTTCACAGGATAATCTTATTGGTAGCGGAATGCTAGGAAACGTGTACAGGGGAGATCTACCAAATGATAGAGTATGGCTCTCCCCCTCTTTCCTCTCCCCCTCTCGACATTTAATTCATGAAATATGTAGCAGTGCATCAGTATGTGAAGAAAATAGAACTTAAGCTGATATCTATTTGTGTTTCATTTCTTCTGTAGTTTGTTGCAATCAAGAAATTGGACAAAAGAGTTGCCAACCAGCAGAAGGATGATCAGTTCATTGAGCTGGTTAATAGTATTGATAAAATTCGACATGCAAATGTAGTTGAGCTTATGGGTTATTGTGCTGAGCATGGACAAAGGCTTCTCATATATGAATATTGCGCTAGCGGAACACTGCAGGATGCTTTGCATTCTGATGATGAATTCAAGAAAAACCTCTCATGGAATACCCGCATAAGGATGGCGCTCGGTGCTGCAAGAGCATTGGAGTAAGTTCCAAGGGATCCTGCAGTTTGACACGATATTTGTGTTAACTTCTGTTTTATCCAGATGTGAATTTTAGGACTATAAAAATGATTGATAGTTTAAGCAGAAAGCAGTATAACTTAAATTGTTGGAGTTCACAATTTTTTTTAACTCTCTGAATTGGCGTTCTGCAATATAGGACCAATATGTTCCTTATCTTACATGAGTGTTCAGATACTGTCATTGCTTGATAAACATGACATGCACCACTCTAATATTTTTCATTCTTTCTTGGCGGTCCTTGATGTTTTATGCTATAGATTGATTGCTACAATTTTTTTCTAGGTTTAATAAATTGTTCTTAACGATGTTCTGACAGTATGAACTTGTTTCATGTAGGTACTTGCATGAGATATGTGAACCACCTATAATCCACCGAAATTTCAAGTCTGCTAATGTTCTCCTTGATGATGAACTTTTTGTCCATGTCTCTGATTGCGGGCTGGCTCCACTGATATCATCTGGAGCTGTCAGTCAGGTAATTTGACGGAATTTTAATATATCAATCTAATCTAAGTTATAAAATACATATGTTTTGCTTGATTAGTTAGGAATTCCGCTGAACGTGTTAGCTAGTGGCTGTGAGATTTGTGTGTCAGATCCAAATAGTCGTTGCACTTGACATCTATTATCTTTTGTTTGCTGTGGCTTTTTGAAGATGTTTTTGGATTTGTATTCACAAATGTTTGTCAATAAGGATGTTAGCTTCTGCGCAGTATTTTATATGGCAGAGCAGAAGCATTACTTGGAAATTATATAGAGGGCGTTTGTGTGTGATTTTAGATGTATCTTCTTTGCTACTTAAAAATTGTACAGATAGTATCCACTATTAGATAATACCATGATGCTTCTCAGGCTTTTCTACCTTTTCAAGATTAAGAAAAATCCCAGTAGAAGCAAAAGTTCCAAATTCAAACACCTAAAATACAAAGCCCAGGATAAGCTTTTAAAAGTTCTTGCAAACACTTGCTTTACAAAGCTGCTTAAAGTAATTTTGAGAGCCTGTAAAATACCCCTTCTTAATCACTTTTTGACAATGCTCCAATATCTTGTGATCAATTGATGTCAACTATCTTGATATCATTATAG
This sequence comes from Plantago elongata, assembly GCA_036897095.1. Lineage (NCBI taxonomy): Eukaryota > Viridiplantae > Streptophyta > Magnoliopsida > Lamiales > Plantaginaceae > Plantago > Plantago elongata. The sequence continues at coordinate 2,672 of JAYMSP010002048.1, read as the reverse complement.
AAGTGGATATCACGTGGGGTCTGGAAAGGGGTAAAATTACAGGCTACTGATACTGCATACACGTGGTTTGACTGATCACCTGGGGTTGCCTTTGGTGACTTAGCATTTGTATATCGTGGGGTCAATAATCTTCACCTACATAGTTAAGAGCAAGAGTTAATTACTCAGTCTTGCATAAATCCTTAAGCAGATCACTGGGCTAGTGTCCTTGAATAACTTTCCTTGTTTGTCCACTAACTTTGGATACTAAACAATGGACTTGAGACAGACATCTATTGTTGTTGAGTGCAATATATATTGACAAATACATAATAGTATAATACTTGGGATTCAGTTGCATTCAATAATGAGAACTTGCTGAATATAGTATAGGAATTCTCTCCTTGTGATCTGTGTTTCTGTTCAATTTTTGCTGTGCTAAAAAGACATAATGTAATAGTATGATATAGAGAACTTTTACAAATTTTGTCCTCTCAACGTTGATTTTTACTTGTTCATGTTCTGATCAGGTATTATGCAATATGCAGAGTGGTTGTTGATTGATAAGAAGTTTGTTGATATCTAGTGTGCTATTAGACATAATTTTGATTCTCTGTCTCTCTCTGAGTAACCTTCATCACTAATAGGAAAATAAAAACCTCACACTTATATGGTTCTACTTACCAGTAAGATACTTGAATGCTTAAATATTAGTTCTAGTCTACCATACAACCAAGTCCAACACTTGAATTCAAGAAAATTTCTTGAAACTGCATGTGGGTAAATTAAGTTTCCAAGTACACGGCATTTGTAACTTTTGAGTTTGCCAAGTACAGATGCATAGATAATACTGTGGGAAAAAGTTGTCATTGCATCTCTAATTCACGTGTGCAACTCTAAGGCGAAACTCATTAACTGGGAATAACTACATAGTCATACTCATAATGACTGAATAAGTAGTATCGATTCCTATAGTTTTTCATTGCTGTTATCCAACCAAGATAATCTTGCAGGAAGAATAAGCTAATGTGTGTTTCCATATCACACAGTTATCAGGACAGCTTCTCACAACCTATGGCTATGGTGCCCCTGAGTTTGAGTCTGGAATCTATACTGCCAAGAGTGATGTTTATAGCTTTGGAGTTGTTATGTTGGAACTACTGACAGGCAGAATGTCTTACGACAGGTAGTAGAATATTGATACAACCTTGTTGAGTTTGTGGTGCTTTATCATTTTTGCAGCTGCTCTATATTCTTTAAATCATGCACAGGACAAGAACTCGAGGAGAGCAATTTTTGGTTAGATGGGCAATCCCACAGCTTCATGACATTGATGCCTTGTCACGGATGGTTGACCCTGCCTTGGGAGGAAATTATCATGTTAAATCGTTGTCCAACTTTGCTGACATCATTTCTCGTTGTGTCTTGGTGAGTTGACTTCTAGGCTTCATTTTAATGGGATTGAATTGTAAATTTGCAATGCTTGCGTTGGTTCTTGCTAGAAAGCTGTTTACAGTTCATGTTTGCAACTTATTCTTGCAAGTTGCAAGTTGAACATGGCTTTTCAAAAGCAAAAGAAAGGAAAGTGTTCTCAAAGCTTCTTATCTAAAAAGAATCTGCTGGAGCACTTCTGAGAGAATCAATCAATATTGAGCCGATTTTCAAACTAATCACTCCTTTACTTTCACAAGATGCACTTGCATGCAAAGTTATTTAGTTTTATTCTTTTGTATTCTGCTTAATTTGCATCACTGTTTTGCAAACACCTGTGAGCGCAAGTGAATTATGACTAATTGAGATTTATTTCATTGTTCAGGCTGAGCCTGAATTCAGGCCTATTATGTCTGACGTGGTGCAAGATCTCATGAATATGATACGGAGGGAATCTCCCAACAGATCAGATAGGGAGTAGCATATAGATCATCCTGCAGAGTCTTGTAAGAAAGGGGTTAAAGTAATAAGTGTAAGCAACCAGTCGCCGTACAGACCCCAAGTAGTAAACAAAGAACATGCATGCTGTAGAGTTCATGCCCTCTCCTTGGCAGACATGATATGAGAAGCTCATTAAAAGATCCTGCTCAAGAAGATGGATGTTTTGTCTGTCGGTCCGCTAGTCAGTCGACCATTATTTGCTAGTGTTCATTGAAATTGGGAAAAAGCACAAATCCAATTATTAGATTTATATATATTGATTCTTAGTGATTAAACTTTGTCCAAATTGTATATTTTTCATCTCAAATTCTTTGTGCAGATTAGACAAGAAAATATGATGATGGTTTTGTTTTGTTACAGAAATGATAACTAGTAAGCTTCTGATGGTGGAATCCTGTTGTAAATCATTTAACATTAATTAGCTGTAGTTTATTATACATCTAAAGTTATTTCAAGGGAAGAAAATAAAATTGGGTTTATAGATCCAACGAAATAGGTAGCCTTAACCGGATGTGTGGTAACAGGTAAAGCCCAAAGGCTATTCCTGTCCATGGCGGGGGAGATGCCAACCATCTCTCCTTTCTACAAACACAACTGTGCTACTGTCCCATGTGCTATAACAAGTTTAATGTAAGACAATATTTCCGAGGTGGGACAAATCCTATCATCAGACGTATATTGATATAGAATTTGAGTATAAAATGTTCGATTTGAATGGGAAGATGACCGCTCCAGCACTATAAAAAACAGGGCCATATATA
>JAYMSP010002047.1:0-26700 GCA_036897095.1 Plantago elongata | reverse complement strand
AAATAGGACTAGGCTGATCCTGGTTCTCTCCTGGGTTGCCAGAGGCAATACTTTTTGGCATGAACAATCCATTCTGCACAGAGAAGGGCAGTAAGCATATATATTCTCCAGCTTTCAAACTTCGACAAAGTATTATATATTTTGATGTAATGGGCTTCTATTTCTTTAACAAAGATACATGCACAGCTAATTAATAAATCAAACTTGCCGTAAATTAAGCTTATACTTTTCATATTAATTATTATGTGTGTTACTCATTATGATGTTATCCACCCACAAATAGCAAACTACAATCCCCAGATGAATATAACAATGGACAAACCAGGAGATACCATAGATTGTGAATTTACCTCTTGAGCTGATCTCTTGTCAATAAGATTCCAAAAGGAGGCATTGCTTGGCGTCTCCATCACACCAAGAGATAAATGGTTGGACCCTTTGCCACTAATACTTTCAGGTCCATTACGACCAAAATCTCCGGAAGGGGAGTCGATTTGATGTTTGGTTTCAGATGCGATGGACTTAACTTTACTAACTTTCTTATTCCTCGAGAAAAATAAATTTGAGACTTTCCCTTTGAATGATGATTTAGAACTCTTAGCCTTTCTTTCCTCCTTAGGAACCTCTGTTTTACCATCATCTGATGCTGAAACTTCTATGTTGAGCCTGCTTCCAAACTCAATCGACGATACAGGTACAGATTTTGACCTCGTGAGATTCCTTGGTGAATTATCCAAATTGTCACCTGATATTTGTTCAGGGACTATGGCAGAATTGATATCCTTGGATTCTTCACTAGAAACACTGTCTTCAACAAGCACTGCTGGCTTTTTAGTCTCAGAGAGGGCAAGCATTTCGCCTAATGTGCTGGAGCTTCTACGAACATGTCTTTGCTCCGCATAATTTCCATTAGATGCCATCATAGCCCATCTTTCAGATAGACGCTTCTTTGCCTCTCTGCATACTGATGACTCGGGAGAAAAAGATGCTCTACTGAATGAGGACGATGAGTACGGACTACCAAGCCTATTTACATAATCCCAAGAGTGCCTGGATACAGGTGAAATGACTTCAGAATCGCTAAGATTACCAGCTTCGTAATCCATCTCTGATTTACAGAATGAACTTTCATCACCTATGTAGCCATTGGAAAAGACAGAAGAAATCAAGGTCTCATCCCTGCGGTGCCTGCCAAGCTTTTCACGCATTTGCTGCGTAATTGCTTTTGCAACTTCTCTCGATTCTTGATTCTCATCATCTTCCACATCCCCTGTGAAGTCTTCACCATGTAATATCCTTGGGGACTCTAATTTTGGTGAACCCACAGCCTTAAGGTCATGTGGCTTCCCGAGGCTTGGTTTCAGTACCACTATTCGAGTAGGCTGGCTGGGGTTTTCACGGTTGGAACTTCCCAAATTGATGTTTTCTGCTGCATTCAACTGAACCAAAGCACCTGTTGTCATTTGTTTGCCATCCTTATTACCACCAGAGTGTTTAATATTGTCTGCAATATTTGAAGGCTTGAGCACTGTGATTCGCTTGGTCTCCAGTGGGGGAGGAAGGGCCTGCAAACTGTGAAGGTGCTCAGAGAACATTGCATTAGGTTCCTGTAAACACTTGATGAACAAGTCTTTATTCGAATTTAAAACTTCTAATGCATCCTGGAATTGCTTGGATTGCCGAAGTTTTACATCCATAGACAAGCGTTTTGCTTCATCAAACTTCTGACGGACAAGAGCCATCCTTTTTTTGTTTGTAGTTTCATCACGCCTTGCCTTATGTGGTGATTTCGGTGATCTCTGCCATATTTCATGGACATCTTTGTACTCATTTGGTGGATCTGCATAGTGAAAGCATCCATTCTGCTGTTCCCAGTAACTCAAAGGTATATCAGACTGACTGCGGGGATGACCTCTGGAATGGCTTTTTATAGTGGTGGCTGAGTCAGGGTTAGGAGGTGGGAGGGCATCAAGCCCCATTAGTTTGGCAACTAAATTAGGTGGATTGCGTCTGGATTCCACATCTTTTGACATTTCTTGGGCAATGAGCATTTTCATGGGCGTCCCGCATGATTTTCTGTTAGAAGAAGTATTCTTGAACTCTGTCACAACCTGCATGGCTCACACAAGCCGATAGTCAAGTTAATGCCAAGCCAAATTCTCTGCAATTAAGACACGAGAACAAATTTTGACACATTGACATTTCCTGGACAAGGTACAAGAGACTTTACCATTTTCTCTTCCATTTGATCACTTGACGGGCTCATCCTTGATACATCTGATCTACTCCTTGCAAGAGGAGAACCTGCAAATGAATTAGTCGGGTGTCAGTACACAAACTAAGTATTAACAACACATAAATTTCAAAGTCCCCCAAGTGAAAGAAGAACATTGAAATGAGTATGATGAAAGTATTCTGTAAAAAAAGAAACATGGAAAATTAATTTCATATGAGCAAATCAAGTAGGAATATGCAACATTTCACCCTTATTCATGTTACCAGGACCTCACTGTGCTTTAGCACAACTAGAAGTTCTTTTGCAGGACACCAATGACATTATAGGAAAACACCAGTAACAGCTCAAAGTCTATGCCCACTAAATGATTATATCGATACAAAAAAGGGACCATTAGCATCTAAAATTCTTCTCCAGCATACGAAATATAAATCTCTGAAGGGAAGACATAAAACAACAAAGAAAAGGAAAATAGCAGTACGCTGTTTACCATCACGGTGGGGTTTATCAGTAAGGAGCCTATTTGCATTCATCCCCAAGTTCAACTCGAAAAGGTTCACCATTCTTCCCAGGCATCCTGAGTATGCTTTCTCAAAACTTTGATTTTTGTCATTATGATTTATTCCATTCATCTTCTTACCTGGTAAACAATATCATACCTCAGTAATCCGAAATAGCAGCCAATACATAGTCGTAATGAAACACAATAAAAATCACTAAAATCATGAACACCCACTACACCCCAATACCCATGCTCCATTTAACAAAACAAGCGAATCAAAACACGAAAGAGCAAGAAATCTCCATACCAAAGACACAGCAATGGAAAGGGGAAGAAAACCGAAAAATCGGGAGGGTCAATGACCAAGAATAATGTGAAAGGGTGAAAAGAAACAAGAAGAATATGAAAGACAAGACTGTATACAGAGCTTAAAGCACCAATGAACTTTCACATCAATAAAGCAACATATCCTGAACTACTGAACAAACTCGAAGTCTTCACTCATCGTCAAAACCAATACCACTTAATCTTTCTAAAACAGATAAAAAAAACAACTTAATCTTCAAATCCAGACACGAAATTGACTCGAATCACCCATACTCCAACATAACGAATAGTCCTGTAGCAAAACGGAAGCCCAAATTCGAACCAGAAGCAAACAACACCGCAAAATACAAAAGACTCCACCTTTCTACAAAAATCATTACCAAAAAAAACTGCAATAACAGAAGAACAAAACCAAGAATGAAAAGCTGCAATAACAGAAGGAAAAACCAAAAGAAAGGTATCAGATTCCTTCTCTCTCTCTCTTCACACACACACTTTACCTCACAAAAAGCGAGATCGGACCGGAAAGTGACAAAATTCACTCTTTAGACCTCGAAAGAGCTCAGCAGGCTACTCTGCAACCTCTCATTATCAATCTCCAGCAATGTGAAGAGCGTGAAAGCTCCAGAGAGATATTTCTCTCTCTAGAAAACTCGAAATCGTGATTTTGGGTTTGGAACAGTGACGTAGAGCTCGGATTTGAGCAGTATTGGAGGAATGGAAGTTTCCGGTGAAAATGTGGCCGGAGTGAAGTGGAGTGGTTGGCTTCTTTTACTTCTCTCTCTCTCTCTCCACCGACTCTCTGTCGGACTTGAATCGCGTTTTTGTTTATTGTCAAATTATTTATCGGTTTCAATTACGTGTATGGTAATCAGAATTTGTTTTTTTTATATTTTATTAAAAGAAAAGTGAAATATCGGAAACGGAAACATTAATTAAGATAATCTAAATTGGATAGTATGCTTGGCGATTTTTATTGCTAGTTAGTCCTTCTGGTTTGTGAGTTATTTAATTTTGGTTGAGTCTTGTTTTGGAATGTCATTTTGGAGAGCAATGGTAAGTCATTACCTGTGAATTAATGGGATAAATTAAAAGAATGTACCTTAATTTGTGTCATTACCGAAAAAAAAGTATCGTATTTTGTCATCGTTCGATTTTGGTACTTTATGTTTATCATTTACAATTTGAGTACTCTGTCAGTTAAATTTGACGGAACTGTTAATTTTGACCGGATGAAATTCAACAATTACTGAAAGGGTACATTATTTTGTGATTGTCCAATTTTGGTACCTTATATTTTTTATCTGTTCAATTTTAATACTCTGTCCATTAAATTTGACCTAATTAATGTGCATTAGCGTGATTTAACATATTTTTCATCAAAATGTCGCGTGAATAACAAAAATTTGAATTAAAAATTATTATAAACAATTAAAACAAATTTTAATGAAAATAAATATAAAATTAAATAGACAAAAAAATCATCAAAGCCTAATCATATAATTCTGTTTTAAAACAAAATCCACACACTCATTTTTTTTTCAATTATTCTAATAACCTTAGTCGACTTCTCCCACGCTAGATTATTTGTGAAATCGCTTAATTTGGATAGAGGAGAGCCGATTATGGTTCTTGGAATAATTGGAGAAGAATTAGTTTCTGAATTTTATTTTATAAAAGAGGATTATATTAGGGTATAATGATTTTTTATTATTGAATGTTATGTTTATTTTTTAGATGAGAATTAATTTTTTAATTATGATTAATTCTTATTCAAAGTGCATGTTAACGAAAAATGTGTTAAATCTATACTAATGTGCACCAACGGTCAAAATTAACGGTTCATTCAATTTTGACCGAAGTAGTACATAATTGGTTAACTGAAAATTATAAGTACCAAAATTGAATTGTCACAAAATAAGGTACAATTTTCGGTAATGACACAACTTAAGGTGCCTTTTTTGACATTTTTTACAAAATTAACGGTCCGTCAATTTTGACTAGTACCTAGTTTGGACAAAAAATAAATACTATAGAGTACTAAAATTGAACGGTCACAAAATAAAATATGCATTTTAATATTAATCCAACTTAAGGTATATTTTTAAAATTATTTCCGTTAATTAGTGGAGGGAGAGAAGTTTCTACTTAAGGATCTGGTAATTCGTTAGTTGGATTTCTATATTTTCATATGTTTCAAAATTTTCAAACCGACTATGAAATTTATATGAAGGTGATTAAATACAAAAATATCTTAATTAGTAAGTAGCTTTGATTTCATGATTTTCTTTAACTTGTTTAATACTAGCTTTTTGTTTATTTCTAGCTCGGGTGATATCAAGCTAATATGCATGTGAAAAATGATTAAATTCACATCCACATTTTATAATACTTTTGTTAAGTATCAATATATAAATTATGTCGTTGATTTTTATTATCAACTTTATGTTGCGTCTTAAAAATCATTCATTTTTTAATTTTGCAAAATGATGAATATTACAAGTAACAACTTTTTAAGTTCAAACTTTAATATATTACTTTAGGAAATCAATAATTTTTTTCGTTTTTCTTATTGATATCCGCTACATGCGACTAATCTAACTGAGCATGGTCGGACCCTTTTTCAAGCGGCAACTCGCCAACAATGTATTTTACATTCACAAGGCTCGAATTCGAGATCTTGCTTAAGTGAATTCAAATACTTTACCACTTGAACTAACAACTGTTGGTAGAACATTAATATTTTTAATAATTCATAATTGTAGTAAAAAAATCAATATCATTCAAAAATTAAAATGATAGTCGCTCAAGTATAATGGTTTTTTTTCCTTCAGAGTATTGAATATTTTATCTTAAAAATTAAGTATGTTTTAAGGAGAAAAAAATCATCTACTACGAATTTGTGTACACATAAATTAGCTAGTATACCCATACCTCATTCATAAAAAAATTTCCATTACTACTAATATTTTATTGAAATGCCCCCGTACACTATATAACATACAAACACAACTTATAAATCAAGAGTCTTACCGGCTCACTTAATTCAAAATGAATTTATACTTTAAAAAACGAGAAAAGCAGAGAGAGAAAATTACATGTTAAATATTGAAATGATACATTTTTATTATTAATGGCTAAATAAACACTCTATTAATAAGCTGGTGTAGATATTTGATGATATTTTTACATTAATAGTAAAACTCAAATATGATATGATTTAAAAAACTTTCATTACTGAACCTACCATTGTTGGCCCTTTAAAGTGTACCCTGTCTTTGTATAATAACTTCTTCACAGACCAAATCAGTACATTAAACCAAAGATCAGAGGAGTAACTGCAAATAGCTATAAAGCTCATTATCGCATTAAATTACAAATTAAAACTCTTTGTTTATTCTTTTATTGCCATTTGTCACTACTGACAACTGGAGGTCTGGATGAACTATGACAACCCCAAAAATAATGTCATGAGCTGCAGAGGCCTTCATGCAAATATAAATGGACAACAACCACAATTTTTAGAAAGAAAATAAAAGGAGAAAAGGACCAATTGTTTAATAATTAACAGGGTTCATAATAAAAAGTAATTAGTGTAGTTTTCTTATGATTAGCCGTATAATGTGGTCTTTGTTTTCGCTTTCTTCCCTTGAAGTTTCGTCCTTGTCTTCAACATACAGAAAGAGCAACGCGCCAACGGTTATATGACCTTATCATAATCATCCATGCTTAACGATTAAACAAATGATAATCGCTCTCGGTTAGTGGTCACATATATAAATCTAACAAGAAACACATTCTATGTATCAAGAGTTTAAGCATATTCCCAATAGAAAGAAGAAAGAGTTTAAGCATATTAAAATAACTTGCATAGTTTGCATTCTATTATATAAATTTGCGAAATTTGTATCGTTCTAACGAAAAACAATATCAATGGATATAAACTTGTTTTGTTTTGCCGCACGAACGATGATCCAATCCAATGGTGGGGATATGGCCATAAGGGTAGAGTGGCTGCGAATTATAGGCGTTGAAGTTGAATTATTGGTGTTGAGTGTTGACGAATGTGACTTGAAACACTTGAAAGGGGCAGTATCCTATTACACCGGAGAAATTAAGGAACAAGAGAACTCCTAAGCTAACCTAACGACAACTGCCTAAAACTTCGTTCGCACATTGCAGGTCTTCTCTTATTACTTTACTTGTAATATTTATGATCACAATTTGCTCATGGGGCCATCAAAACAAACTAAGGTGATAAATTTAGGGGATCTACAAATTTTGGAGTTGGAATGATAAAATAAATTAAAAGATAATATAAAATGTTACGAATATTAAAGTAAATATATAAATGGTATAATATCCCACTTTCTACTTTAGTTGAGAGTGAGGGTTAAATAATACTTCCGCTCCCTCTCTTAAATAGTGGTATAATATTTTTTTTAATTAATAAGTTATATTCATAAGATTGAGCAACTGTTCAAAGTAGATTAAATCATATGTTTTTGGTGTGTATATTGTCCAAATGATCAATTGTAACCATATCAATATAAAGAATTAGATCTCGATTGATGATCGTTTTTTTCTTAAGTAGATTGCTATTATTCGATAAATCAATCAATACACAGACACAGTTAAGTTACAAATCAAACGGTAAATCAGAAAATCCATCACAATCGACCGATAATCCTTAGCTGATCTATGAGATAATGTATTGCCAATGATGGGGGTTGTTATGGGTTGTTACAAAGTATATATGTTTAATACAAAGTTTATGAGTTTATCACCTAGTCTATTTAATTAGTCACACTAACTAATGGTTATCTAAATGCATATAGCTAATTTAGTTGCATATTTGATAAGTTACCACATATATTAAGAAAATGGGCGTACCAGTTTCATTTATTCATTCGACAATTTGAGAATGATGGTGTAAAAAATCCAAAATAACTTCACTTATTTGTCATCATTTTAAACTAAAAAAGTGCAGGTAAAAACTTGTTTCTTATGTTAATTGTTTAATCTTGGGACTGATTGTGAGAAAATTTGAATGGTCTTTTCTAATTAAAATTGAATATATTTTTATAAAATGTTCAATTTAAGTGAAGTAATAGTCAATCCGTATACAAACCGTCCCTTAGTTGTTATGGTGCGTGTTGGAAGCCGTCCAACTAAATTAAATAGCCCACCGTTTTACTGACTCCTTCTTGTGTCAGGGTAAAATTATGTTTTAAATCAGTATGAACAATGAAGTACTGCGTTGCCATACTAACCATGGTGCTACTGCAAGTTCGCATGTTGGTTGTGTTCTTTATTAGTGAGGTGTTTACTTTCACATATATACCCTCCATCCGCTTCATGGAACGGAACTGTTTATATTGTAAAATTAAAAATGACAACTATGAAATGATGATCCTTTAAAATAAGTACATATAAGTTTAATTTAAAATTTTAAGCTATAAATCTATTCTAACTAAATAAAATTACCCCTCAATTCATTCTAATTAATTGTGAACCTGAAAAACAAGCTCAACTGAATTTGATAATCAATTTGAAATCCGGCTACAGTAATGGACTTCAAATGGGACGCTAAATTGAATTACATAACCTATTTGGAATTCACAGGCATGAAATCAACTCCTGAAAGTCTGAAACTACCTTGACTAGATCCTGAAACTAACATACTAGTTTAATGGACACAAAAGTTAGTTTTCAAACAACAAAAATCTATTTTCATATTCACAAAAACTAGTTTCAGAACTACAAAATCTAGTTTCATGTTCACAAAACCTAGTTTCAGAACCACTAAAGTTAGTTTCAAGTCATTAAACTCGAATTAAGCGACTATCGAGACTCTCACAAATTCTAAAATCCTAGGAAAAAATGGTGAACCCAAAAATCCACTAAATTAGATTACTCCCTCCAGGAGCTACGGTCTTAATTAGGGTTTAGGGTCTGGACCCATCCTAAACCCTAACCCCTAAGTAAGTAGTTGTCGAGCCTACAATGTTAGTTTTAAGATCTAGTATGTTAGTTTCAGTATAAATAATATTAGTTTCAAGTTCACTCAAGTAGTTTAAAAAACTCAGAGTTTAGTTTTATATTCATCAATTTTAGTTTTATGTTCGATAAAGTTAGTTTCAGGAACTCAGAGTTAGTTTCATAGTCATTAATGTTAGTCTCAACAACTAAAAATGTTGGTTTCAGGTTCCATCATACAACATGTTGGTCCAGATAACGGCAAAGGTAAAGACTGGAGGGGGGGGGGGGGGGGAATAGTCTTTACAAACTTTCGTCGTACACAGTATTTATCAGAAACCTTGGGGGTTTCTGATGCTTAGATTCAGAGAGCGGAAGACTTTAAGCGATAGATAAACGTTAATGTGTTTTGCAGTAACAATGTGTGAGTGAGTGTTGCTAGAATGTAAATGCAGTAAGTAAATAACACAACAACTTATAGTGGTTTATGGAGGTGGCATAATCCTCCAACTAGTCCACTTCGGACTTCTTGAGACCTAGAATCCACTAGAACAGAAAATTGAGTTCACCTTACAATATATCATATTCTAAGATCCTTACAAACAAATGGTTCCTAACCAAATGTTCCTCCTGAGTTATTCGCTAGCTTCTAAAGCCAAGTACTTCCTGTACTTAAGATATTCCTTGATTTCCCAAACCAAGTACTTCTCGTACTCCACGCCTTGATGGTGTTGGTTATATGATTGATTGTCAGGCTTCTCTTTAAATAACTTTTCAGCTATTTATCCAGAGAGCTGGAGAAGAAATCGCAACTTAATATACTTGTTCAGTATATGGAAGGATTCTCCTTTCTGACCCAAGTGTTGATAGCTGTTCTGGAGAATGAACTTCAGAAAGGATATCTGAGTGTCCAACTCTTTCACAGATAATCAAACTCTTGTAAAGGTTCATGACACTTAGAACTACCAGTAATTCTTCGAGCTATTTGATTATAAGCTTGGAGAATTATAGTTAGAAAGCTTGAGAGAATATGTGCTTTGATATAACAATATGAGTGTAATTCGTGTGTGTATTTCTCAGCTACTGAGTGCTGATATTTATAGATGAATTTTAATATTTGTGAAACTAACTCTTTATACAATAAAATTAACCTTTTGAAACTAGCAAGTATAAAACCAATAAAGATAGGCATGAAACTAACCAAAATTTACCTGCAACTTATATTCTAGGAAATTAGTGCCTTTCTTTTTTCATATTCAGGCAACAATTAGTTGTTGACGGTTGTTGCTAAATTTCTACAGTAATTATCTATACAAAATCTATTTAGAAAAAGCTCTAATCTCGAGTAGCGCCACGTTACCCAGACCTTTCCTCTTCTTCCACATCGAAAATCGAATCAGAACAATTTTTTTTTTAAATCCATGTCGAAACGAGAAGAAAATGGTGGAAATATCAAAGAGAGATGAGGAAGAAAATTTGTTGGAGGAAGAAGTGAGTAGAAATTGAGAGAAAAATAAAAAGAAGAGAGAAACAAGCGTATTGTTCTGGTGTTGGAAGAAAAAAAGCGTGTTGAACTTGAAAGAAGGAATGAGGGTACAATGGAAAAATAAGAAAGGAATTAGGGAAAAAAAATAGAATGAACTTATTTATAATAGTTTTAACGAGCTACTTTATTTGTAAACTCATCATGTAAATTGTTCTATTTTTGTACTTTTATATTTCTTTTAAGTAAATTTACTTGTCAATTAAACCGGTTCCGAATCTCTCTATACAATTCATAATTAAAGTCAGGAAACAATTTTGCAACAGACTCAAACTTCAATGTTTAAATTATCTACCCATACGAACTTCAAGTATATTCTTCCGGAGAAACTTATATACTATAGTGGATTAAGTGAGTACTCCCAAAATTTACATCCTAGTACTAATTAACCAATAACGTGGTAGTATAACATACACCACAATCTAGGCTATTCTCAAAGTGACATGCTTAATTGGTTTATACTAGCTACTACTAAATACGTTAGTTTAATAACTTTTTAACTTTTCTTTCTTAAAATTACATTAAAAACTTCCTAAACTCAATTTTTTTTTCACCTCATCTAATTAATTATTTATTATTTATCTTTCCCACTTTATCCATCTCTCTTACTTTATCACCCACTTATAATTTTACCGATATAATACCTCTTATAATTTATTATTTTATTATCACTTTTTTAATTTAAGAAAAAGTAATGAATTATGAAGATTTTATTGAAACGGTGAAATTATATCACTAATGTACCAGCACGGGTATGGATGGCATCATCATTAACATAATGTACAAGCATGGGTATGGATGGCATCATCATTAACATAATGTACAAGCATGGGTATGGATGGTATCATCATTAACATAAATCAATTGGCACAACCAGTTAATCGCTTGACCTGACATATATATAATCAGTAAGATATGTAAAGAAAAGTCTCCAGCACAAGAAGAGCAGCAGAAATAGAGAAAAGCAAGAAAGCATTGGTTCACAAAACTATAGAAGAAAACGTTTTTTCTTATCATTTTTGTATTAGTAGAAACACGTGTTGTACCACCTGCTTATCGTTTTGAACTTTAGTTAGTTAACTTAGTTGAGACTATTTTAAATAGCTCAATTTTTCCTCTTCCATTCATTCAATCATTTTGAAAATTTTCATTTCAATTTATGAGAATTCGGTTATTTCTTCCATATTGCGAAAGTTTACATGGTATATCAGTTATCCAGTAGTTACGATTACTACTGTGTTCGAGAGATTGATTTCCGTTGCATATTGCGAACATTGTTCGTTGTTTTTCTTTGTTGATTTGAGAGTTTTCTCGTGATTGTTTCTTTGTTTAACCATGGTGGATAACGGTTACACTGTTCATGGAGATCACGCTCGTGTTCATCCTTTGGAGACTGGAATTGATTTGCCATCATCTCCATATTATCTGCAATCTTCTGATCAACCTGGTATTTCGATCGTTCTTGAGCAGCTGGATGAGGTTAACTACCAGTCATGGAGTCAACAGACTTTAATGGCATTAGATGTCAAGAACAAGACAGGTTTCGTCGATGGTACGATTTCTGTTCCTTATGCAACTGTAACTCCATTATTGTATGTTGCTTGGAAACGTGTTAATGCTTTAGTGCATATATGGATAATTAATTCTTATACTTCTGATATCCGTGCTTCACATTTGCGTACTACTTCTGCTAGAGATTTATGGATTGAGTTGCAAACTAGGTTCGCGCGTAGTGTTGGTCCTCGAGTTTTTCATCTGCAGAAAACTTTAAGTTCTATTAGGCAAGGTGCTAACACAGTTTCTGTCTACTATGATCAATTTAAGAAACTTTGGGATGAGTTTGTTGCTTTAAGGCCAGTTAGTACTTGTACTTATGGTGGAAGTGATGCAGTTATAGCTACTCAACATGAGGATGGTGTGGTAAAGTTTCTTGTGGGATTGCATGATTCATATGCTAGTATTCGAAGTCAAATTTTGATGTAAGTTTCCATTCCCAGTTTAGTGAAGATTTACTCTATCTTGTTACAAGAAGAAGGTCACAGAGGGCTTAATTCTTATGATAATATGGCTTCTAGCCAAGATTGTATGGCTATGATGAGTAGACAGTCTGAGAATGTTGCATGTATGGTGAAGAATGCTTATTTTAAGGGACAAAATAAGGACAAAGACAAGCCAAAGTATTCTCATTGTTGTGCTATAAGACATACCATGAAAACCTGCTATCAGATTATAGGGTATCCACCTGGGTGGCAGAGAAACAAAGGTAATGGTGGTAGGAAGTTTGGTTCCCAGAATCAGCAAACTAGTCATCATGCACATGGTACAGTGGTTTAAGATGGAGGGTGTTCCCAGTCTTACACTGAAGACATGTCACCTGAGTTGTATAATCAATTTATGGAGTTTGCTAGATTTCAAGCTCAACAACAAATGATACAACAACAACCATAAAAATCAATAAGTCCTATACATAAAGTGGCCATTGCAGTATCTGAAGTTCCATCTACATCTCAGGCAGGGGAAGGTATAACTAAATATGCTTCGTCTTCTATAGTTTTAATTGGTCAGGATGATATTTGGGTTCTTGACCCAGGTGCTACAGATCACATAATTTGTGATATGAATTATTATACTGATAATGTTATTGATGTTTGTATTAATATACAACTTCCCACCAGTGATAATATAAATGTTATTAAAAGTGGAGATGTTAGATTTTCTGACACTTTAACTTTGCATAATGTTTATTTGTGCCCAGGTTTACTTTTAACTTGGTGTTTGTACCTCATCTTACTCACTTTAAAAATCTAAGTTGTCATTTTTTATAAGCATAATTGTGCTTTGCAGAACATCAGAACATGAAAGGTGATTGAATATAGTGCTTTTACTGATGGTTTGTATCACTTGTCAAGGAACATGTCTCATCCCACACATAACAATTCTACTGTCAATGTTGTCAAGAGTGTTAAACAAGACATTTTCTAATTGTGGCACATGAGATTAGGGCATTCATCTGTATCTACAAGTGCAGAATTACCAGTTTTTTCATCAAAGCATTGTAATAAATATTTTGTTTGTGGTATATGTCAAGTTTTTAAGCAAAAGAAACTGAATTTCTCAACAAAATAATAAAATTTTTGCAAATGTTTTTGACTTGATTCATGTTGATATTTGGGGACCATTTCATAATCCATCTTATTCTGGTAAAAGGAATTTTCTGACAATTGTAGATGATCAAGGTGTACTTGGCTATATCTCATGTCAAATAACTTAGAAGTTAAAAACCATATGATTCATTTTTATAACTTGGTTTTAACACAATTTGACAGAAAAATTAAGTGTGTGAGATCAGACAATGGTCCTGAGTTCAATGTAGTTGCTTTTTATTCTTCGTTGGGGATTATCATCAGAGATCTTGTGTTGAGACACCTCGGCAAAATGGAAGAGTTGAAAGAAAACACCAACATCTTTTACAGATTGCTAGAGCTCTTTTGTTTCAATCAAACTTTCCTATTAAATTTTGGTCTGAATGTGTTTTAACTACATGTTATATCATTAATCGACTACATACTGATGTATTACAGGGAAAAATTCCATATGAGGTTTTATGTCAAACTAAACCTGATTACAATGTCATTAAAGTTTTTGGTAGCATGTGTTATGCTTCTACTTTGCAAGCTAATAGGTCCATATTTGATGCCAGAGCTATCAAATGTATTTTTATTGGATATCCTTTGGGATATAAAGGTTACAAGTTGTTAAACTTGAGTAATAACCAGATATTCATTTCTAGACATCTTCAATTTATTGAACATGAGTTCCCATTCAAAAATTCTACAGGTGTAAGTGTTGGCTTTACTCTAGTTTTCACTCCTTTATCTGTTAATGATCTTGCCTTGACTGATAACAATGTTTTCTCACCTTCTAATATTTCTTCTATCCAACAAGCTAGTGATTTATCTACTAATCATGTTGATCTTTATCTTGATAATGCTGAGTTAGAAGAATTTAAAGAAGCTGAAGAAGATACAGTTGATCACCTTGCAACCATACCTCTTCAAAATATTGAGAGTACAAGCTCTAATGATGTTCTCAGAAGATCTTCTAGAAAGAAGACTGTATCTATCAGCTAAAGTTGTATGATTATACTTTACCACCTTTTGTGGATCACACAAGGGAAAGTAATGCAGTCCACACTAAACCAGTTGTCAGGTATCCCATTAGTGACTTTCCTTCAACTGACAGACTTTTAAGAGATTATTTTTGTTTTATTGATGCTATTACCACTGTTACTGAGCCTAAAACATGCAAGCAAGCATCTCAACATCATGTGGATTAAAGTTATGGATTCTGAGCTTGATGCACTGGAAAGAACTAAAACTTGGGAGCTAGTTGATTTAGCAGCTAACAAGCACTGCATTGGATCTAAATGGGTTTATAAAGTGAAATTTCATGCAAATGGAACTATTGAAAGATATAAAGCCAGACTTGTGGCAAAAGGATATACTCAAGATAATGGGCTTGATTATTTTGAGACTTTTCTCCAGTGGTTAAGCTTACCACAATTAGATGTATTCTAGCTATAGCTGCAGTGAAAGGGTGGCATCTCCATCAACTTGATGTTAACACAGCTTTTCTGCATGGAGACCTTGATGAAGAGGTGTACATGACACCACCATTAGGTTATCATAAGGCAGGTAATAAAGTTTGTTAACTTGTTAAAAGTCTTTATGGACTTAAACAAGCAAGCAGACAATGGTACTTCAAGTTACAATCTTCACTTCTTGAGTTTGGTTATAAACAATATTCTGCTTATAGTTATTTGTTTATAAAATCTACTAACAACTCTTTTACTGCTCTTTTAGTATATGTGGATGATGTAATTTTAGCAGGTGATGATCTTGAAGAAATCAAGTCAATGAAAGTGTTTCTACATAACAAGTTCACCATTAAAGATCTAGGAGAGCTTAAGTATATGTTAGGCATTGAAGTTGCCAGAAACAATGATGGTATCTCTATTTGTCAGAGAAAATACACACTTGATTTACTCATATACACTTGGTATTTAGCATCCAAACAACAGACATTCCACTGGATGCAAAGACAAGATTGATCAAAGATGAAAATGATCTTCTACCTGATCCTCAACCATATAGGAGACTCATAGGTAGAATGATCTATTTGACTATAACTAGACATGGCTTGTCGTTTGCTTTGCAGACTCTGAGCCAATTTATGAGTTGTCCAACACACAAGCATATGGAGGCTGCACATCATGTTTTGAGGTATCTCAAGCAAACACCAGGCCAGGGGATTTTCTACTCAAAACATAGTCCATAGCACTTAAAAGGTTACACTGACAGTGATTGGGCATCATGTCAAGACACAAGACCCAACATTTCTGGTTATACAATGTTTTTGGGTGATTCACTCATTTCATGGAAGTCTAAAAGCAGACAACAATCAGCAGATCAAGCACATAAGCTGAGTACAGGGCTGCAGCTGCAACTACTTGTGAGATCCAGTGGTTGAGATATTTACTACAGGACTTGTGCATCCCTCATTCACAATCAGCTCTATTGTATACTGACAACATGCTTGCTTATCACTTAGCACACAACCCTGTCCAACACCAGCACACCAAACACATAGAGATTGATTACCATGTAATCAGGGACAAGATCATGGATGTCACTATTACACTTGTTCACATCTCCAGCACAATCAACTTGCAGACATTCTAACCAAACCTCTTTCTGCTCCGTTATTTAAACATTTTCATTCCAAACTGGGATTGGTGAATATCCAATCTCATCTTGAGGGGGGTGTAAAGACAAGTCTCCAACACAAGAAGAGCAACATAAATTGAGAAAAGCAAGAAAGCATCGGTTCACAAAGCTATAGAAGAAAACGTGTTTTCTTACCTTTACGGTTTTGTATTAGTAGAAACACACATTGTACCACGTGCTGATCGGTTTGTACTTTAGTTAGTTAACAACTTAGTTGAGACTAGGCTTGTCAATGGGTTGAGACCACAATAATCCATACTAAATCCAAACCAACCCATACAATTAGAAGGATGACCGGTCCGGTTGCAGTTTCAGAGACCGGAACCGATCAGGAACCGTACATGACTCGGACCGAATTACCGGTCCGGTTCCGGTTCTTGCACACTTTTTTTTTTCATTTTTTCTGGATAGATTTTGATGATATAGGAAATTCAATCTGAAACAAATAGCTAATCAATCTTTTCCAATAAAATTCAACCTATTTTCCGAACTAATCTCAACAAAATTCAACCTATCTCCCCTATCTTCTTCTTCACCGACCCAAAACTCAGTCAATCCCAGTTGACTAGACCCCACTTACAATTCTCGAGGTTAGCCAGCAGATTATGGCTATCATCCCAATTCTCAGCCACGACCCTCTCACACTCCTCTGATTTCAACCATATTGCCTCAAAACGAAACCGCCTCCTATGCCTTCGAAACTGATTCCGCTCAGATTTGCGCAAATATAGCAAGATGGGGGAGTGATCGGAATTACGGGTGAAAATGTGACATACAAGTGCCGCCGGGAAGATCTTATGCCAGTCGGGAGTACCCGCTGCTCTGTCAAGGCGGAGCTCCGTGTGGTGTTGGTCGATGCGCCGATTAGACCAGGTATATCGATACCCACATACTGGAATCCAAATCCAACAGAAGAAACAGAGAGAAGAAGAAACAGGTGAATAGCGAGAAGAAGAAGAAAGAACAGAAGAAAAGTAAGATGAAGAAAGAATAGAAGAAAAGAAACTGGTGAAGAAAAGTGAGAAGAAGAAAGAAAAGTAATGATTGAATTGAATGGTTGCTGGTTTTAGGTTATCTAAACGGTTTCGGTTTCAATCTAAGCGGTTTCGGTTCCGGTTTCAAATTGTATGGGTCGGTTGCGAATTTTAAGCCCGGCTGCTATATAATGGTTTGGATTGGATCGGTTTGAAACTATTGATAGGCCTAGTTGAGACTATTTTAAATAGCTCAATTTTCCCTCTTTCATTCATTCAATCATTTTGTAAATTTTCATTTCAATCTATGAGAATTTAGTTATTTCTTTTATATTGTGGAAGTTTACAACATGCATGCACTATATCCGAGTTGTTGTTAAATAAACTATAAGTATGATCATCATTTCATATATATGTTTACAAATCTGGCGATTCCTTTTCCCTCGAGACGAGAGAAGAAGATACCTAGATCATCATTAATTAAAGTCAAGTCTCCTGTGTTTTCTTCGAAAATCTCAAAGACTCAAACCACCTGTAGTATTTCTCAAATTAAGGTAAAGTGTAATGGAAACAAAACAACCTTTTTTTCAAGATCCTCATGTGATCACAGACACATATATTCAATTCTTGCAACAAAATGTTAATAAAGGATATACCCCCTCCCACAATGAAATTTCATTTATGATTCCACATATATCAAGGGATGTAATTATAAATCGAAGTGAATTCACTCGGATAACTAGCTCGTGCAAGTTCTAACTCGAATCTCGTGGTGATAAAGTCAGTCGGAACCTCATTTTACAATCATTTAGGTAAGTTTTGATCATAACACTCATTACTTTCGTCAATTAATATTTTTCATAGTTCAGGCTTCCAACATGACACATTTAAAACATCGAACGAATCTTAAACTCGTTTTTAAATTAGAATGAACTAGAGCACATTTAACCAAGAGCCATGACTTTAAGATTGGGGATAAAATTGTTATACATATTTATTTTCGAGGTTAGGGGGTGAAATATAAAATTATATAAAATATTATATATGTAATTTAGGGTAAAAGGTCACTATGTCATTTATGACTTCGCACCGTGTATATATTATACTATGTCTCCATGTCTCCATTATAATATTTGAAATTAGTGTATAGTAACCAATGCACATGCACGTACTGTGTTTGGTTTTACTTGCTTTGTTTGCCTTGGTACATATACAATCACGGGCTAGTTAGGTGTTGAAGTTGAACTTTCGATTGCAAATTTGCAAGGTACAATGGACATCTCGTTATCAACTCTCAGTTGATGAAGAAAGAATTGCTAACAAGAAATAAATAAAATCTATGAAGATCTTGCTCATGTTTTATTGCCTTTGTAACGTGACAGGCTACCAAATATAACATGACTTTTAACTGTATTATTTTTCTGAGAATGACTTTTAACTGTGTTTGATATTTTTAAAATAATTAACATGCTAGTCCAGTGTTTTACGTTTCCAATTTTGTTCAACTTTTTGTGTCGGCGGATATCATATAAATTTCCATTTTGGGTATGATGGGTTTCCGTAGACCGTTAATTAATAAAATATGCTTGTATTGCCTCTTCTCGAATGTTATAAGAGGTGACGAATTACGACGCATCGTCATCACGTTGTCGTCACGTTATTAATTTTTTTTATTATTTTTATATTTTTATTTACATATTAATCATACTATAAGAGTGCTTAGATGTTAAAATGAATAAAATTATATTTTTTAAAATTGTTTTATAATTTCCTAAGGTTTCAAATTCAAAAAACTTTCTTTTTTTTAAAAACATATTTAATATATCATAATAATGTTTGGAAGTTTAAATTCATAAAATTGTATTTGTATTGGTTCTTTTATAATTTTAAATTTAATTAGGAATAAAAATGAGTTCGGGATGGAATGATTCAAAAACAATCAAGATATTTATTTGTAGATTTGAAGAGACTAATTCGTTGGTGATTTTGTTTATTTTTTAAATTATGTGCATTTAAAATTTGACAAAATGTAAAATATTAAAAAAAATCAAAGGGGGACATGCTCCACCGCACGATGCGGTGTGCCGCGACGCGTCCAACAGCGCGCCATCGCACGCGCGTTGGAGCGCCTACGGCGCGTCGGATGCCGACGACATGCCATTGGAGCTGGTCTAACAATGTAATTCCTCCGTCTCGAAATGAATTACTTATTTTAATTTTTCATTTTAACTTCTTTAATTTTAATTACGAATTAATCTTGATTATAAAATAGAATATTCTATTTTTAAAATATAATGTTTAAACATAAATGTTCAAACATTTTGCAGTGAAATTATAAAGTTGAATGAAAATCATAAAACACACACTGATCACAAACATACAAATAAACGGAGAGGCTTTACCTTATTCGTAGCTGCTATCTTGTATAGGCATAGCCTTGAAGATTGAGAACATATCCCTATCCAAATAACATATACAAAGTTTAGCCAAACTTTATTTCTTCAAAAATATAGTGAAAGATGTATATATGGATGCACTACTTACTCTAGCCTTGTTTTCAAATATTCTGGCCTTGATCGATCTTAATGTATATAGATGCGTTAATGGTCAAGTCCAAATCTTCCTTCCATGGCTTATCCAAATCTACGGGAGTATATTCTAGAGAATTTAATCTTTCCATTACTATCTAGGAGGTATAAAGTGGTGAAGTGAAATTGAGCTGAAATGATAAGGAAGAGGTGTAAGGTTCGATCCATAGTTGAGTTATAAGGTATTAGCGGAGTAAAAATGTATTAGTATAGAGGTAAAGTAATTGTACTCTTTGTCATAAAAAAAAATCATTCCATCTCTCTCTCCAAAGAGTCCAATCTACTCAAGATTCTTTTAAATCTTCAGCCTCTTAAAACAAGAAACAAAAATTATTGAAGTAGGTTAAACATTAGTGAAGAAGGCAATATTATAATAATGCCCTGCACAATAAAAATCTAGATTGTTAAGTTCAACGTTGATGTAACACCGTAAAAATAGAGCACTCTCATTTACGTAACTGAGTTTTTTTCGTTAAAGAAGTTGGTGTAGCTAAAAAAACTAGTGCTAGAGAGAGCCTTAAAGTACACAAATTTACTTCACACAGGTCCATATATGTTGCATGTGTTAGGAGTATGGATCGACATGTGTATATGTATTACATTATGTTATACTATGTTTCTATAAAATTAAAACAGTTTCTATGTGATAATCTATAAACATAATTCTTTTTATCATATTAGATTAATTGAAACAAGTCATTTGAAACATTTATATTTAATGCCAAGCTTTATGAAGTTCCCTTAAATCATTCAGTTTTATTGAAGCCAAAATAAAATTTTCGCTTTAAACAAACATTCTTTCCTCTCTCCCGTTCTCCTTCCTATATCGATTCATCTGCCTTTCCTCTTCTTTCTTCTTTCTTTCTTCACTCCATTCTCCTTTCTATCTCGATTCATCCTTTCTATGCTATTCCTTTTTTTCCGATCCGATCTTTGTTAGTTCACATAATGTTCATTTGTTTTTAAATGTTTTATTTTGAATTAATGGAATTTAGCTCATTAGAGCCCGGATTCGGCTCAAATGAGCCTAAATAAATTCCTCATACAACAACTTATTTGGATCGCTGGTTTATAGAACAATTTTATATTCTGCCTTTTAAAACAATCAATTTTATTTTCTCTCATTAAAAGTCAAAATTCAAATTACATTTTACTTCCAATCAATTTTATTTGTTCTCCTTAGCATAATGAATTTATTAATGTGTTTCTGCATGCGAGTCTTCCTTCCAGGATCTGTGTTTGCACATTTTTTTTACTATTTCTATGTATTTCAAGCTGATGCATAAACAAGTTGATATATCAAACTTGTGAGTGTGCGTAAATGAAGTACGGATCCAGGTTATGAAAGTAATTTTGGTTTTGAATAAGTTGTTTGGGCTCGTGGTTGTTACATATCAACATAGAATCTTTTGAGAGTTGTCTACGTCATCCTATAAATTGTTCAATGTTGAATTTCAAAAAGCATATAAATTGCCCAATTGTTCAATGTTGAGTTGAAAAAAGATCTACTACTTCCCTTAGAATACGACTGTATTTGTTGTGAATTGAAACAAGAACATTAGATGCCCTTCCATATCCGTTTTTTCTGAATGACTTTGCAACACCATTTGTCAAGGACTCCAATATAGGCAAAACGAAAGACAAAGTTTTCCCATGTTAAAAATAGAGCAGGTTATGCTAAATCTAGTGCTTTTCAAACAACCTGAAAACGGTGAAATTTAGCAAGAAAATTGAGAGAGAGAAAACATGCCCATACACTTCTTTCTTTCTTTTTTTTTCCTCACTTTCCAATATGTTTTTGGTCAATGCATGGCCAACCGGTTTGGTTTGTTCTCCAGAAAACTGCTCCTCTCATCATTTGATCAGTTTTTAACATTAAACCAAAATTTTCAATGTAAATATATCATATAGTGCAAATAATACAACTTTCACACCTAAAACTGTACATTTAGTGGACGATATATAATTTTATTGTATCATAAATAGACCCAACCAAACGGAACCGAAAATCGAGAACCGAACCAAAATTGTGGTTCTTGTTCTGGAACCGAATCGTGCGGTTACGGTTTCAGAACCAGGACCACACTGTGTGGTTTCAGTTTTGGTTCTTAGTTTTAGAGAACCGCAAACCGGACATGGAACCGCCGATTCCATGCGGTTCCTGGAACCGTACAGTTTCGGTTCCAGGAACCCCCAATTCCATGCATATTCAAAAAAAATTTAAAAATTAATTTCATACAAATTTATAATTACGTATATAGTTATAATATATATGTAATAGACTTATTATTACATGATGTATATGCACCAAGTACAAACGCCCTTTTATATACACTAACACTATAATTAAATTAGTGTTACAAATTACAAAAAATATATGATTAATTAGTAAATAAAAAATTTAAGTTGCGATTTTACGATTCAACCGTGCGGTTCTGGCGCTTTGAACCGCACGGTTCGAAACCGCATTGTTTAGGATGAGCGGTTAGGCGGTACAAACCACGCGGTTCATGCGGTTTGTAACCGTATGGTTCCGGTTTCAAAATTGGAACCGCGGTTCTGGAACAGAACAGTGCGGTTGCAATTTCGGTTGCGGTTTCAGGTCCTAGCACATATATGTGCACGTGTATCATCATAGAAATGAAATCAAAAGTGATACACTGTATCTTATATGTGATGCAATTGTGAATAGCACATATACTATGTCACACTACCACAAAAATACAAAAGTATTGTGTGTCGACCTTGTGATACAATCTGAGGACACAATATGACAATTCGTCAAACGATATGATGCATTCTACCTATTAGGGTTGCAATTTTTTGTCACACCCAGTATGGGAAAAACACATTGTATTTATTTCTACAGCAAAGCGAACTGTTTAATTATGGGGGCTGCCCGTTTATTATACACACTTGGAGTTTCAGATGCTTCTGTTTCAAAAAATAGCATCTTTGATGTAACCTTCTTCTGTTCCCCTCTCTCCAACCTCCGGGTACGTTCTTCTTGTTGTGACTTAGAGTATTCAGGGGAATCGTCTGCAGCCATGGGGGAAAAAAAATTAAATCACAGAGTAGAACTAAAAATAAGAATTAACACATATGTACATTTTGTGTGGATGACGAATTAATTACAAATATTTTTCAATTGAACAAGGGAATAAAGCAAAAATTCAAATTCAAATTAAGTTCGAGTAAATTATCACAAATACAAAAAAAAAAAAATAAACTGAAAAGGAAACAAAAGGTTTGAAACAGGAGAACTCACACTCGAAAGAATTTCGATTTCTTCTTCCTCATACTCATCCGTACTACATATGATAGAATTTGAATGACTACTCAATTAAGATTTGGACAATCTGTATCACTGAACTTTACAAAATTTGACGAAAATGTATATTCAATACGACAACTTGTGCTCGATGATATCACGGGAATTGCCTTATGCCATCTTTTCCTCGCTCTTCTGTGCGACGATGAATCGACGGATGCCCTGGCCTGCTTTTCGCTTGGCTCAGCTCGCTTATACTTCGTCACAATTGTATCAACTTGGTCGTTAATTAGAAAGAAAATTGGAAATACTACTTAAAGAAACTAATAGTGTACCAACCATTAGGGACGAACAAAAAAAAAACTAACCGGTACTTCCACCCTTTCGTCTCGTGCTGGATTTTCTCCTCGGTCGATCTTCTCTGTGCCGATCCATAACTCCTTCTCTGTCGTAATTCTTTCTTTGTGGTGTAATGCCTCGAAACGGAAGAGAGTGTGTGTATAAAACCTAGTATGAAACAAAAACAAAAAAGAAGGGGGTAGTGGGTTTTCACACCGGTCATATGTTGTAGTAGGTCAATTTTTATCTTCAGCACTGTGAATTTTTCGAAACCTCGACCTTTTTTTTTTAATTAATTAACATGAAATATAACATTACAATTACAATTGTTGAACAAGACGAATTTATCAATCGATTCTAGATGCAAATCACCACCAATCTCTATAAAAAGAATATAATCACCCATTTCGGGGAATTGAACCTTTGACCTCATGATTACAGGATGTCTCAGCTTGCCACTCGGTTACAAACGCTTTGACAATAATAGATACAGTGGAAAGGAGATGGAGGTACACTGTAGTCAAATGTACTGTTGTCAGAAAACAATAGAGAGAGGCATCGTATTTTTTGAGGGTGATTTCATCTTTTCATCGATGGTAAGTGAGCATCAAAGGAGCCGATCGGTGTTTGAACTTTTATTCCCAAGCTATTACCGGCTCATTCCCCTCCCCAAATAAAAAGAAGCAAGGCCTGAACTGTCGGCCCAAACTGTTGGTGGAGTATGGGCCAATAGAATGAGCCCAATACCTTTCTAGGTCAGATGTAAACCCTAGTATATAATCATCTTCATTCTGATACTGAAACGTCTTCACTCTTGCTCCTCCATAACTTTGCAGCTGCTGCTTGAGAGAGAGAGAGGAAACTTTCGAGATGGTGCAGAGGCTAACCTACAGGAAGAGGCACAGCTATGCCACCAAATCCAACCAGCACCGGATCGTGAAAACTCCCGGTAAGTTAATTCCTTTTCTCCATTGTCAAATGATGATTGTATTTGTAAAGACTCGATTTTTATTGTATTGGGTTTGCGATTTCAGGTGGGAAGCTGATTTACCAGACGACCAAGAAGAGGGCTAGCGGTCCCAAATGCCCGGTCACTGGAAAGAGGATCCAAGGAGTATGTCGTTTCATTTTTCAATTGTTATCCCCCCTTTGGTTTCTGTTTATTGTTGAATTGCATTTAGTTTGAGATGATTACGATATTGATTGTGTTAATTGATTGATGATTGTTGAATTTGATGCAAGCTAGATAAATTGATAATGATAGGCATTATCTGTATAATGTACTAGCTGATCAAAGCTTATGTGCACTTGATATGTTAAACTATCTGTTCTATACTTCTCAGTTCTCACTATTTGATCGTAATGATAGACTAGCTTACTTAGATTGAGTGTGTATTAGACTGCATCTTATGAAATAGTGGGTTTCGCAAATTAGGTTTAGTTTTGGTTTTTGTTTAACTCATTAACGTCTGTTTGTTGGGTTAGTTTATTGCAATGTCTGTTCTCATTGTTGTGTTTATGTTGCCAAGCTTTTATAACTGTTAAGTTTTTAGCATTTCTAATCTTCAGCTTTTCATTATGCTTCACATCTTATGTATTGAACACCGACAATTTTGGAAAAAATAATAGTGTCATAACAATCATTGTTGCATCAGGATAATCATGTACTCAGCAATCTAAGCAATGTTTCCGATGTATTGCTGTTTCATTAAGAATCGGGTGGTTTATGATATGTGCTCCAATAGAATCTCCTCTGATCATTTCTAGATCTAGAGTCCCAAGTATCCTTTCAGCCAAAACATGATATTCAAAATTTATATTACTGACATTCAACTTTTTTTTATTATAGTCCCTCCCTTTTAACCTAAATATTTGCATTTCATCTATCTAGACTATACAGTTAATAGTTGATGTATCTTGAAATGGGAAGCCAATTATGAGTCTTCATTACACTGGCAAAATTTATGCAATCCTCGCTCCTTTAGCATGTGAACTAACTGTATATCGTATTTGATCGCATTATCAAACAAATGGTACGCGTAAAATTATATTCTGATTATTGTTCTGTTGAATATAATCTGCTGCCCTGATATATTACTGAAAGTTGTTGATGTTATTATATTTATAGTGTATCCCTTAATGATTGCAGATTCCTCACTTGAGACCAACCGAGTACAAGAGGTCTAGATTGCCAAGGAACCGCAGGACTGTCAATCGTCCTTATGGTGGTGTCTTGTCCGGTGGAGCTGTGAGAGAAAGGTAGTATTTTGTTGCACCTTACAGTTTTGTTTCTCTTCCCCTTGTCTACCTGTAGAACCTATCCTTTATGTAATGGATGTAACTGGTTTGCTGGAACAGGATTATTCGAGCTTTTTTGGTAGAAGAGCAAAAGATAGTCAAAAAGGTCCTCAAGATTCAGAAGGCCAAGGAAAAGGTTGCTTCCAAGAACTAAGTGTAGCATGTTGCTAAAATAGTATGGAATACAATTTAGACATCTGGTGAAGGAAATTGTATCGCGAGTTTTACTTCATGCACTTTGGTATTTTCTTTAGCATTTGTTTCGGATCTACATTTTGACATGGCAAGTAAATTCATTTTGAATTTTATCTGCTCTTCAGTGTTTTCATATCCTACCTCTATTGGTGTTTCTTTTGTGGTGACGTTGCTTGGGTGAGCTTAAATTTTGCAAGGCAGACTTTGGTACAACTCCGAAGTTTATTGTATGGGTTTTGTTCCAAAATTTGCCGGCTGTATCATATTTGTTATGTTTAATTTTCCTGTTTAGCTTTTCCAATAAAATTTTACTATTAATCTAGTGGCCTAGATAGGTATATCCTAAATATGGTGAATAGTTTCTTAGAATTTACTTGTGTGCGAACTTCTTGTGCCTAAGGGTGGGCATAATTGTCCCTTAGGATCATAATCCAAATCAATATTAACGGCATTTTATATGTTTCGCATTTATTTATTTACTTTTGGGGGGCATTTAAATCTAGGGTCTATTTCTTAATTTAAGATCCCTCTTACCAACTTGAATCAAAGAATTAGTATCCTACCATTTTGGATTGAGGTAATTTAGTATTTTAGAATTTTCAATTCGATTCGTAAATTTGTGGATTATTCGATCCAATACGATATATATATATATATATATA
>JAYMSP010002046.1:0-26711 GCA_036897095.1 Plantago elongata | reverse complement strand
CTTGCTATGACATCGATTACTTACACTCTACCATTATTCACAATGGAGCAATGACCAATATTAAGTAAATTCTTACTTACAGCCTCCTTCAATGGCATAAATAAGGCAGAGATCATGAAGCTACTGGATATACGAACTCAAATACAACAAAAAAAAATTGAATTTTGAATATCATCATACCTTAGCCAAAGAAGAAAAAGACGGAATCGCGCAACACAGTCCCAAGACGGAAGAAGAAGACGAAATTGCGAGCTACAGACCGGAATTCAGAGACGGAATCGCGAGCTACAGACTGGAAAACCCCAGTCGGCCAGACGGAAGAAGACACTGAGACGACGGAATCGCGACCCGAGATGAAAACGGATAGACGGCGGCCAGATGGAAACGGCCACAGACGGCGGCGGAAGAAACGGACAAAAGAAGGAGAGACACTGAGACGACGGAAGAATCGCGACCCGAGATGGAAACGGACAGATGGCGGCCAGATGGAAACGGCCACAGACGGCGGCGGCGGTAGAAACGGACAGAAGAAGGAGAGTTGTTTTGGCGGGTGGTTGAAGAAGAAAGGTAACTGTGTACTGTAATTTTCCCAATTACCTTGTAAAAGTAAAAAAAGAATTACTAAGGCTGTGTTTGGTTTGCAAGTAAAGTGAATTGGGAATTAAGTTGGTCAACGTTTTTTGGGATTCATGGATCTGGATGTAATTATTGATCTCGGAGGATCCAGATGCAACATAGTCATCCTGGAGGGGGGGTGTATGTAATTATCCCTAAAAAAATGATTTGTAGGGTTTTTAAATAATTTTTTGTGTAATTTTAATTAATTAAAATATACTGCTTCAACTAAATAATTAAAATATACTGCTTCAACTAAATAATAATTAACGATTACAAATATAAATAAAAACAATACAAAAATCTTAAATTCATTATCATTGAAAAATATGATAAATAATTGTATAATATTAATTTTGTTGTGTTATGATACCGTATTGTATTTGCGTTTATATATTTTCGAAAATATGATAATTTGAGATTTTTTTAAAATGGGATCAATTCTAAATTTATATAAGTTGAGGGACCTTTTACAATATACTCCCTCCGCCCCAAATTGAAAGACCCATATTCCATTTTGAGTTGTCTCAAATTAAAAGTATTATTTCCTTAAATATAAAATCTCTCTCCTACTTTTTACATTATCTCTCATACTTTCTCCTACTTTATCCATCACATTCATACTTTTTTTTAAACGACAAAGGTGACTCGAACACCTGACCTATTGGTTGGAGGTAATCACATTCATACTTTATTACCTTCTTTCATACTTTATTACTTTTTTTTTAAAACTTGTGTCCGGTCCACCGGAACTTCGAATTCGGGAGGGAGGGAGTATAAAATAGTGTCTTGTGTTTAGTAAAAACAGTAATGCGTGTAAAATCACTCATTTCGGAAAAATTAAATATGTAACCTCGAGTATGAAATGTATGCACTTATCACTTAACACAAAAACATTGCAACATGGGTTTTTTTACTAATCCACGTCACTTCTTTCAACTTTTTTTTAAACAAAACCATCAACAACTTCATACATTTTTTATCAAATAGTACATATTTATGTACTAATCATGTAAGAATAATTTGAGTGGATCCACATGTTCTTTTTTTTATTTCACTAGTTCATTTGTTTACCTCTTCATCTTTATTTTCAAATTTTATTTTGTCCAATTTAAAACATCCATAACTTAAAATAAAAATATAATTAAAAAAAATTACCAACGACTTTATTTGAACCTTAATAAATTGTAAAACGAGTTCTAAAAGTGCAATTTTATTATATTTGGGCAATAATTAAACTAGCAACATGATATGATAATCATATAGAGTAACATGGATGGGCATCAGCCACAAATATCGTGTAATGTGTACGGTTACCGGACATTGCTTACAGATATCGGACATCAAACGCGGGTACTGTGTATTTGATATGCCATGACGGGCATCGGGTAATGGGTACGGTTACTGAACATTGCTTACGGATACCAAATATCAAAAACGTGTGACGGACATCGGATACAGATACCGGGCATCAAACACGAGTATCAAGCATCGAATTCAAATACCTTTTTGACACCAGACACATATATTGGGCAATGATTACGGTTATCGGGCATTGCTTATGGATACCGGACATCAAACACGGGTACCGTACATCGGACATCAAATACGGATTCAGACATCGGACACGAGTATCGAGCATTGAATTCGGGTACCGGGTATTTTTTAATATAAATGATTATTTTTACATATTCAAAATATTTATAAAAGTGTTTAAAAGTTAAAATTAGTAACATTGTATTTTTTAAATTGTTTTACAATTTCTTGAGATTCGAATAAAATTGTTAAATAGTAATTTTTATACGTATTAAAATAATAATTTAAACATAATTGGAGAGTGATCTCTTTTCATAGATTTCGAAAATATGAAATTATTGGTGATATTTATTTATTTTTTACATTTTTATTTTTCAAGTTATACACATTTTAAAGTTGACAAAACTAAAATTTAAAAAAAAAAGGATGGAAACGTTATATGTGACAATAAGAAGGAGAATGACTGAAAGTGTTTATTCTATTTTAATGAGTAAATTTGTACATCCAATATTAAAATTATAATAATTTAATAAAATGAATTTTACATGTAAATTTTGAGTCACATAATATCATCTGGTAAATCTCCCATGGTGGCATGGGACCAAGATTATACCAATAAACTTATACTAAAAATAGAGCATCATCACCGACACCGTAGATTTTTCAAATAAAAAATTCACACCGACACCGTAGACGGTGCATAACTTCTCTGAATACGCCAACATACACATACACATACGACATGAGCTGATTTTCTTAAAACTAAGAAAAGTAAACTAAACCAATGTGGAATAAACCACTAAATGCCAAATTATAACACAAAGGTTCCAACCGGTGTATTGTCAGTGCAGCTAATATTCAACCAAATGACCAATCATTTTAATTTCATCCCCATTTATATGCAATCTATAGAATATTATATGATTAATTGATTAATATAGTATTCAGTATTTCAGGTTGGATTATTATTGTATTATATATGTATATAATTGGATAAAATATGAATCGTTTTTAGTTTAAATTGATTTCATGAACTATAACGGATAGTATTAGTACGATAGCGCGTAAATCAATGACCACCATTTTCGTAACAAAATTTGGCAAAATTCATATACATCACTTGGATTTTTTAAACAATGTATAAATCATATCCATGTCATTCCAAGACACTCTCGTTTTCTATATTAGATGTGATATACTAGTACGTAGTACATTTGTGTAATTAAATTAAATAATTTCAAAATACTTGAATGTCCATTGTATTTTGATACATGGAGTGACCTGAGTTCGGAGGCAGACAGACAGAGAAAACAAACGTGAGATGGCTTATAGGATAGCTAGAAAAAGAAACCAGCATCTCCTTTGACCACTGGATAAGCATACACGTGGCCAATTTTTGGCAGGCTTCAAGTTTCAAGACCGAAAGTCCGGAACAACGAGACAAAACCGTTTCTTAGGTAGACAGATTGTTCTTTTCTCACTCTGGTGTTTATCTGATTTTCATAAATAATACTTTCGACGTTCCGAAAATTAAAAATTAAACATAAGTACAATAATATATAATTAAAAATTATATGTATTTTGTGGTCATTTTCATGATGAAAAATTGTTTCATTTTGGTATAACATTTAAAACGAAAAATTATTTTACTTCTGATGAAAGGGAGGAAGTATATCACTAATATTTTTATTTTAGGTGTCAAAAATAAATTTAAAATACAATTATCTTACTTAACTTTTATCCAACTAATAATTAGATTTCTATTTCTATTAATTATTTCTCTCTCTTCCCATTTTCAATGATTCTAACAGTATTATCATATGACCATGAATTCCTCGTCCTCATTGTGGTTCACCGTAGGAAAATGTTATCCATACACTACGGGATTGCAAAGGCGCGGTTGTGCGAAGGCTACTTGGGAAGATATCCTACCAAGCAGCGAGCTCCAAAGATTTGATGCCATCCCGGATGATAATTCGTTGATGTTTAACCTGCAAAACAACCTTACAACGAAGCTTAAATCTTATGCATGTTGGTTAGCCATTTTTGCGGCAACAATCTAGTCACTATGGAAATTCCGCATTGCCAAAAGAAATTGAGCTTAGGTTACGATCAATCATCCGCTGCCCAATCACTAAAAATCCTTCACCGATCCATTGAATATCGACACTGCTTCCCACCGGTCCACACAACATTCGTCGTATGTTCGAATCTACCGATTGTCGTGGGCGCTGTGTCCATCCGTCAGTTTATTGCTTTCAGTTTGCAGGTTCGACGTTAACATTGATCCTCTTCTCAATTTCGCTGCTCGACTTTTTTGGTTCTCACCATGACTGATTCGGCTTCAACGAAACCTTCCCATTATCCTGCTCTTTCAGTAGCCAACATCAGGAACCACACTCCTGTTATGATAGAGCTTGATAACTCCCAATACGGGACTTGGACTGAGCTATTCCAGATTCATGCTCAATCACACAAAGTTATCCATCACATCATCAGACCACCTCCAGGTGATAATGGATCTATACAACAATCTCTAATGATTTGTTGAATACCATCATCGAAACGGGTGCTACGGCTATGGAAGCATGGAACCGCCTTCAGGATATCTTTCAAGATCACCAGGCATCTCAAGTTGTTATTCTTGAGCAGGATTTCACCTCTACCTGTTTAGCTGATTTCCCAATGCGTCTGCTTATTGTCAACTACTGAAGAGTATTGAGACCAATTGAAGAACGTTGGTGCACAAGTTACTAACAACCAGTTGGTTTTCCAACTTGTTTCAGGATTAACTAAAGCATACAAGGGTGTTGGTACCCAAATCCGACACTCAAAGCCCCTTCCTACTTTCAATGAGGCTCATTCGTCGTTATGTCTTGAGGAACGCGAATTGGCATCTATGGACTCACATAATACTGGCTCCGCGATGGTATCTACCATCGATGAGTCAAAGTTTGACACTAACATTGCAGGTCGAGGGAGGAGCAACAACAACTCTCAACACAATAAGAAGAAGAATGGACAAGGGAAGCCTAACTTGGGAGCAGGTCGAGGCCGGGGACACCAGGCTGCCCAAGCCGCCCCGTGCCCAACACAGTTCCCCGTGCCTGGTTCGTACGGCCAATGGCATCGCCACCTGCATCAGTTCCTACTGTCGGCTGGACTCGTCCAGCGTACTAGCCAATGGGCCAGCACCCACCAGTCGTGCACGCGCCCGCAGTTCCTCAGGCATATATGGCGGGACATGTGCCTCAGTAAGGCGTGTATATGCCAACCGATGTTGCTGCTACTATGCAAACGATGATGCTAGAACCACATGGTTCAAATTGGTACATGGAATCGGGAGCTTCATTGCACATGACATTCAACAACAATACGCTCTCGTCTTATTTTAATTCGAGCAATCGTCCTAATATAAGTGTCGGCAATGGTCAATCTATTCCAATTCGTGGTCAGGGTCATACGACTTTACCTTCCCCTCACCCCCTCTTTCCTTACAGAATGTGTTGTATGCTCCTAAACTCGTTAAAAATCTCATATCTATTTGCAAATTACTACCAATAATTCTGTGTCAGTTGAGTTTGATCCTAATGGGTATTTTGTGAAGGAATTTCCGACGGGGATGGTCATAATGAGATGTGATAGTAAGGACGCCCTCTACCCCCTTACTTCCCACAGTCTTCACATAGATGCACCTTTGGTGCTTACTGCTACTTCTTCAGATATTTGGCATGCTCGTTTGGGTCATCCGGGTCATTCAGTTTTAGAGTCTATTAGGTTAGATGGAGATAAAGTTAGGAATAAAACTCGTTGTCCGAGTATATGTCATTCTTGCATTCTTGGTAAACAAGTCAAATTACCTTTAGATAAATCTGTATCTCAAACCTTGCTTCCTTTTGATATAATAAATAGTGATTTATGGACATTTCTTGTTTTAACTTCAATGGGGCACCGTTATTATGTGTTGTTCTTAGATGATTTTACGAATTTTCTTTGGACTTTTCCCCTTGCCTGAAAATCTGATGTATTTGACAAATTCGCTATGCTTTGCAATCATATCGATACTCAGTTTAATTCCCTTATCAAGAACCTTCAATGTGATAATGGGGGTAAATATGATAATAAACGTTTTGCTTCCTTTTGTCAGACACATGGGATGTCGCTTTGCTTTCTTGCCCTCATACTTCCTCACAAAATGGCAAAGCCGAACGCAAAATCCTCACTATAAATAATATCATTAGGACTCTTCTTGCTCATGCATCTTTACCGCTTTATTTTTGGCATCATGCATTGAACATGGCAACCTATTTGCTTAATATCCTTCCTAGCAAACTTCTTGATAATGTGTCTCCTCTTGAGCGCCTCTATAAGCGCATACCTCATATGCTCATCTTCGGGTGTTCGGTTGTCTTTGCTACCCTTTGAACCCCTTCTTCTACTATTCACATAATACATGCTAGGTCCGCCCCTTATGTGTTTTTTGGTTATTCGAAAAATTATAGGGGATATAAGTGTTTCGAAATGCACAGGGGAAAAATCATACTATCTCGCCATGTTATATTTGACGAAACTGTGTTTCCATTTGCTAAGAAGGAGCTCTTTTCTACACCCCCCCCCCCCCCGCTCCGACTCAGTTGGACTCCCTCCCTTGGCTGCCGCTGCTGGCGCCCGCTGGTCCATGGGAACAGCCAGCACGTGCCAACAGCCCGTGCTAGCCATACCAACAGCTGTGCCACCAGCCCGCCCCCATCCCCTGGTGTGCTGCCCAGCACCTGTGCCAACAGACCGCCCTCCTCCCCGGGTTTGCGGCTTTCCGCGGACCACCCACCACCACCCTCACCCATCAGCCCGTCACCCCAGCCTTCTCCGACGACCCCATTGGTCCAACCGACTCCTCCTCTTGGTCGACCCATAAAATCAAATCCGCGTGTAATTGGACCCGAATGGGTGAATCTTGCCTCACCATGTATATCTCCTTTTACCTTGTAGTCCGGTTTCTACCCTCAAAGAACCGAATTGGAAGTTGGCTATGCAGAACGAATTTGATGCTCTAATGAAAAATAAGACGTGGGAGTAGGTACCCCGTCCACCTCATGTCAATATTATTCGATCTATATGGATTTTTGCTCACAAGGTGAAATCTAATGGTGACTTTGAGCGTTATAAGGTTCGTCTTATAGGTGATGGCAAAACTCAACAGTTGGGGATCGACTGTGGTGAGACTTTTAGTCCAGTGGTGAAACCAGCTACGATTCATACTGTACTCAACTTGACATTATCAAAGAAGTGGCAAATCCACCAGCTTGATGTCAAAAACGCATTTTTGCATGGTGAACTAAAGGAAACGGTGTATATGCATCAACCCCTAGGTTTTCGTGATACTTGCTATCCTGATTATGTTTGCTTGTTGCATAAATCATTATATGGTCTTAAACAGGCTCCACGAGCTTGGTATAAGCGTTTTGCGGATTATGTCTCTTCTTTAGGATGTGTTAATAGTAAGGCAGATACATCCTTGTTCATCTAAAAAAGGGTTTGGAAGTGGCATATCTTCTGCTCTATGTGGATGACATCATTCTCACAGCCTCCTCGGTGTCCCTCCGTATGTCGATCATGAGCTGTCTAGCTACGGAATTTTCTATGAAGGATCTTGGCCCGTTAAATTATTTTCTTGGTATTGCGGTTACTCGATATTCATCTGGGATGTTCTTATCACAACGTAAATATGCTGAGGATATTATTGGACGAATAGGTATGAGTTCGTGCAAATCGACTGCTACACCAGTCGATACTAATCTGAAGACCAACAACACCACGGGTTCCCCCTTTTCGGACCCGACGCATTATAGAAGCCTTGCAGGAGTACTTCAATACTTGACGTTTACTCGATCGGATATATCGTATGCGGTTCAACAAGTTTGTCTTCACATGAATGATCTGAGATATACACACATGAATGCGATTAAACGCATAATCCGGTATTTCAAAGGCACGCTTGATTTTGGTCTCCATCTCTATGCGACTTCGAGTAAGGATCTGATTTCCTATACATACGCGGATTGGGATGGGTGTCCGGATACTAGACGCTCAACTTCTGGGTATTGCGTATTTCTTGGGGATAATTTGATTTCTTGGTCATCTAAACGTCAACCCACTCTCTCTCGTTCAAGTGCTGAAGCGGAGTATCGGGGGGTTGTTAATGTTGTTTCTGAATCTTGTTGGATTCGGAATCTGCTGCTCGAGCTGCATTGTCCTATTACAAAAGCTACACTTGTGTATTGTGATAATATCGGTGTTATATATCTCTCAGAAAATTCAGTTCAACATCAACAAACTAAGCACATAGAGATGGATATTCACTTTGTTCGTGAGCAAGTCGCGCGTGGTAAAGTTAGGGTTCTTCATGTACCAGATTGCAGATATTTTCACAAAGGGACTTCCTAGAGTTTTGTTTGAAGATTTTAGATCCAGTCTAAGCGTTCGACTTCCTCCCGCTTCGACTGTGGGGGTGTGATAGATTGTAGAAATAGACTAGGATTAGAATATTTATATAATCTAGCTAGTTGAGTAGAATTAGATTAGAAGTAGTTTCCTAACAGAGTTAGATTATTTTGTATATATACTCTAGTAATCTCTTGTTTATAATCTACGAAAACTATTCTTTCATTTGAAGCCCCCCGACGTCAACCAACAGAAAATGAAGCTTAGCTCCGTAGCCTTGTGAAAGGCCTACAACTCGCCTGGGATAAATTGCAGGTGGAACTGGACTCAACAATAGTACACGACTGCATTATTGACAAAGAAGAACTACCGGTGAAGATGAGGTACTTGGTGGGCGAATGAAAGACTTTGCTACACAATCCGTAGGAGATCAGTGTTACAAAAGTAGTAGATAGGAAAGCAAACTGTTGTGCAAATTATATAGCTAAATTATCCAGTTTATGATTGTGTGGATGACGGGAAGCTTTGGCTTGACCCTCCAATCTATAATCCCGATTTTGATGGTGTTTAAGCTAATACATTTCTTTACTTACCAAAAAAATATTACAGCCAATCAAAATAACCTTAATAAAACCAAATGTATCAATTCAACCTTACACACATTATTTCATTCTTACACAACCTATATAACAACCATATAAACTATAGAATATCTTAGCTATATGCCAAACATCTGTATAACTCAATTTTAAGTAAGTTACTATTTATCAACTAAAAAATTTCTATAATTCTGTTATTAAACTCTATACCAAACAGCCGAAATATACTCTGTTAACATTGAATTTATTAGTTCAATTTATTTTCCTCATTTCTTTAACAAAAGTAATAGTTTATTATTTCTTATAAAAGAGAAGAATATTACACAATAGATAAAATATGAGATATGAGAGAAAACTAATATAAATTAGAAGAAATAATATGAGGTATAAAAATATATAAAGAGGCTCACCCTCTAACACTTCGATATTTGGACTCCTAACCTTTGGACTACAATCTATGTCTTATTTAATTAATTGGGCCAAGTCCAATAAAGGCCAATGAGCCAAGTTCGAATAAATATGGAGCATACATTTTACACTCATCCACGAGACTACTTAAACAAGCCTTTTGCCTATAAATAGAAGTTCATTGACTCCTCATAAGGTAAGTATGAACTTGTTAATACCTCCCTTTAAGTTTAGAGGTCCGAACCCGAACTTTATTAGCCTCTAAGCACATTGAATTTGAGTCCGGTTTGTCTTTAGGCAAACCAGCCCAAAAGGTTCTAACCCCTTCCTCTACTTTACAAATTCTAAGTATACGGGCCTCGGACATTTCCCCACGGAATTTTCAGACTGTTATGTTCCCCTCGAAGTCGGAACCACTTCTGCCTCGAACACATCCTGACCTCAGAACTAAGAAAATCATAACTTAGAGACCTCATTAAAGCTTTACTACACGAACTACTCCTATGACTCAAGAACTATGGACCAAACATTTACTTGAGAGGAAATAAGACGAATAAACTTAACTTTCTTCTTTTCAAAATGAATTACGACTTCTCAAATTCGTGAAACACTCACAATCTTTATATTATATCAATGATAATCTTCATCTTCATGACTTCATATTATTACTAACACATGCAGTGATAATTGAACCAAAACGAAATGATACTACAGGTCGATCGCGTAGGAAATGTTTCTACAGTGGATGGTTGACAATTAGACTGTAGTACTAAATTAATAACACACTCAATTTGATTACCCTATGTAATGTAACCAGTCACGTAAGTTTTACTTTTACAATACACTATGAGAAAATTGCTATATATAATTCACTCGCCTCATCAGTTTGAGAACAAAGGTTTAGAATGGATCTTTCAAAAGTCACAGTCAGGAATTTACATTTAATATCGCCAGAGTCCAATAGATATAAATTAATCAATATATTATTACCAAACTAAATAAGGTCAAGTCGTCCAGCCCAAATTATAATGTACATATTATACGTTAAATGTTCAATAGAAATTGATAACACAACTTGGATGGTGGAATAAAACAAGGGTACATAATGATTGATAGTTGTATACAAGGATTGGTTTTCTCTCAAATTCTAAAATTCGTATATATTTTGGTTGGAGTATTAATATATATAACTAAATTTTACAATTCTTTAAAAATTCTAATTTATAAATGAGATAAAATTTAATTATACTTAAAAATTTAAAAGATTCAGGGATTAAATCTCACCGTCAACATCTTCATCCATATTAATTATTCACTCATTGGATCTCCCCAATAAAATTGAAACGAACCCACGAGTAAGGAAGAGTATTAGAACAATCAATATGAGTGGATTAGTTCCACACCTCTCTATAAGTTCGAGTTTTTAGATGAGACAAGATTCTATCATAGTATCGGAGCCTCTGGCTCATGCACAACCTGGGTTCGAATCTCCATGGAAACAATCCCCGCCCCATATAAAATTTCCACACGAATGACCTCCCCAGAGAGGTTGAAATCGGCCATGAGTGCAGGGGAGTGTTGAAGTATTAATATATATGACTAGATTCCACAACTCTCTAAAAGTTCGAACTTGTAGATGAGATGGAATTTAGTCATGCTTAAGAAAATAGAAGGTTTAGGGATCGGATCCCACTGTCAACGTCTCCACCCATATTAATTATTCACTTGTTGGCCTACCTAATGAGGTTGAAATGAGCTCACGAGGGGGGGGGGGGGTGTTAGACCAATTAATATAACTGGATTTGTTCCACACCTCTCTATAAGTTCGAAATTTTAGATTAGATAAAATTCTATCACATTCGGGTTTGTCCGCCAGGCCTGTAGAATACAACATTTATACATGGATCCGTATGTCATTAAATGTGGATCACACACTCATTATAAGTA
The DNA here is from genome assembly GCA_036897095.1 of Plantago elongata. NCBI lineage: Eukaryota > Viridiplantae > Streptophyta > Magnoliopsida > Lamiales > Plantaginaceae > Plantago > Plantago elongata. Next base: position 15,165 of record JAYMSP010002046.1, on the reverse strand, counting down.
AGGGGTGCATCGGGAGAGAACCCGACATCTCCGAAAACGTTATATGGGCGTTATACACACCTTTTTTAACTTACTTATATAGATGTTATAGACATTTTTTAATGAGAGATGTTAAAGACAGGACGATTTTACTAAACGCAGGATGTCTTTTAACATATTGCAAAAATCTCTCAATATATTGGAAATAATAAAAGTGGACCTAATTTTTTACTTTTTGGTATAAAACTCTCAAACTACAAATCTTTAAAATCTATGATTGTACATACCATAAAATATTGAAAAACTGTTATAAGAAATTATATTAAACAGGAAATTACCGTATTATAGGAACTATCATCAATATTAAAATGTATATATCATTTAGTTTGATTTTTATCGTTGTTTAAAATACTCAATTATTTTATAAGAATAACTATATTTGATTAAAATATAAAAAAACAAAATGAACACCCAAAACAAAGGATTTTTGTTTTGGCAGCCTCACGGGCAACCATACGCGGGGTGCCAAACTAACGACCCTGCAGCCATAGAGGCTGCCGGATCGCGTTCTGGCAGCTCCAAAACGCGATCTGGCAGCCGTAGTGCTAGATTGTCGCCTGGCAGTTTACAAGGCTGGTCTGAGCTTGCCTGACGTTTGTTCCGGCAACCATGAAGCTGCCAAACTGGAAAAACAACCATTTTGGTTGTTTTTTGAGTTTATTTTAATTTTTTTAATTTGTTTCTAAATAAATGTAGTGAATTTTTTAATATATTATTGACGAAATGAAATAATTACTATCACTATACACATTAATGTTCGGAATTCGGTTAATTTGTATGTCAAAATAAAATATAATCCAACCAATTTTTGTATATTTGATTTTTTTGTATTATTCCAACCAATGTTTGTATATTTGATGTTTTTGTCCTTAAAAGTATATGAATTTTAATATTTATAATTGGGGGGGGGGGGGGGGGGGGGTGTTGTTTAAGAGAAAAATAATTATTGCACCAATTTTGATATTTACGATAAAAAAGATATATTATAATCTATTAAAAATGTATCCTGCATTTAGTAAAAAATATCAAACTTTTAACATCTTAGGTTTTAATTAGCATCTCTCCTCTGCCATGAATATATAGACGTTATTGACACTTTCTAACTTACTCCTTAGAGATTGTTGAATAACCATTAAGATTAAACAAAATGAATTTAAAACATCTATATATTTACATAACTTGAAATTTTAATTTTATACGACAAACCAAACATTTGCAGTCCCGTAAACAACAAATTACACCCCAATAAATAAACAAAATGAATCCACTAGATCACTACTATAGTTTAGGGAAATATTAATTTTTTCATTATATATAAAAATTTCACTTTTTTTTACATTAAAATTATTAGATCAAATAAAAATTCACAGACAACTTAAAAACCCATCAACCCTAGATAAAAACTTATAGACAGTACGTAAAAGTCTAAAGACGTTAAATAAAAACCCTACAACGTAAAAACCTATATACTCTAAATAAAATTCACATACAGTACGTAAAGCCCACCGACCCCAAAATAAAAATCCACATACAATTAAAATTTACATAATCTAAATAAAATCTTACAGATAGTATGTAAAAATTCACAGACACTGAAAAAAAATTCTTAGACACTAAATTAAAAAAAATGATATTTTCATATTTAATGAAAAAATCGCTCTAGACTTTGTATTATTAAATGGAGAAAAAGATTATAAGGTAAAGCCGTAAGAGTTGCAAGGTGATTGAAAGGTGTAATATTTGAGTTACCTAAAAAGTACAGGGACGTTATTGGATAAGGAGGTTTTCTCTCAAATAAATTACATGTTTGGTGTAATATCATTATCCGAAAACTATGGGTTAACAAAATATATGATAATATAGACGAAATTTAATTAATAAATTTTGAATTATGAAGGCACGTACTTGTTAATGAGATGGTATATATCCATAAATGGTAACTACATGAATTTGTATCATGCACAGCCTTATACAGTCAGGATTTTTTATGATATAAGTCATATAACTCTATCTATTAATCTATTTATATTAGAAAACAATATATTAGAAAACAATAGAAAGAAGTAAGAAGGTATAATGTCCTAATATAGATTATCATAGGCTCGTCATTTATTCATCAGTTGCATGCCTATTTATAGGCGAGTGATCTGACAATCGTCACAAATTTTCTTCCCTTCTTACAATCACATTAAATACATTTCATATGCTTATACTGTGAAGTAGGAAATTTTCTCCTTCATGTCACCTATCCACTATAGTTTTCGCAACACTCCCCTTTGAATGTTCATCATGAAAGTTGATTTAAATATACGCATAGTAATCTTGCCTCGTTAAAAACCTTGCTAAAGAAAAATTCAGTAGGAAAAAACCTTAGTGAAGGAAAAGAGTGCAGCGTGTATTCCACTCCCCATCATGGTTGAATTACTTGATTTCCTTCAAATATCGCATGCGAATTGCGTGTCACAATTTCTCCAAAGTTGATGTAGGGAGAGACTTGGTGAATAAGTCAGCCAAATTTTCACTTGAGCGTATCAATTGCATATGAATTTGATTCTCTTGTTGTAGTTCATGAGTGAAGAAGAATTTGGGTTGTATATGCTTTGTTCTATCATCTTTGATGAAACCTTCCTTTAACTGAGCAACACAAGTTGCATTATCGTCGTGGATTATGGTCGGAACGTTTTCCACTGTAGGAAGTCCGCAACTTTGTCGAATGTGGTGATCGATCTCAGCCAAATGCATTCACGACTTGCTTCATTAATTGCTAAAAGTTATGCATGATTAGAAGAAGTAGCAACAATTGTTTTTTTTACAGACCGCCAAGAAATAGATGTCCCTCCACAATTAACACATACCCTATTTGAGATCGACCATTATGAGGATCAGACAGATATCCAGCATCTACATAACTAGTTAATCCTGAGGTAGAGGAGTCAGGATAATACAACCCCATTTCTTTAGTTCCTTGAAGGTAACGTAAAAGGTGTTTTATCCCGTTCCAATGCCTTTGAGTTGGAGATGAATTGTATCTTGCTAATAAGTTTAGAGCAAATGCTATATCTGGTCTGGTATTTGTAGCGAGATACATTAGTACTCCAACAGCACTTAGATAAGGCATTTGAGGACCTAGTAGCTCTTCATCATCATACAAGGTCTGAATGGATCGTTTTGGACATTCAGTGATCGTACAACCATTGGTGTACTCAACAGATGTGCATTTTCCACATTGAATCTTTCCAACACGTTCGTGAACTACTGAACAATAATAAATATGTTCATGTTCGGTTCGTTATCTAAACAAATATGTTCGCGAACTGTTCGGTTCGGTCAAACTCGAACACGAACCGAGCATTGACCGATTTATTTCACGAACTTTTCACGAACGTTATGTTCATTTACACCCCTAGTCCCTACGAAATGAATAATCACATATAAATCTAAATATCTATCAACTATTGCGTATATTTCTAAATGAACAAGCAAAATTTAATTTAGCCAAACACACCATTTGTAAATTTTAATGCAGTTTGCAAATTTGACCCTCACTTAAAACAAATTATGTGTAAACAACTCCAATGGCAGAGATGTACAGGTGTATCAACCCCTAGCCTCATGATCCTGGCTTATAAGATCAATGTTTAAGCACAGAGATAGGCTGATACAGACTGTGACTTGGAGGAATATGCAACCTGGGATCAAATTCCCCACTGGAAAGATGTATAAGAAGTTGAGATGTTATAAGGATGATGTGGTCTGAAATAAATTATTCTTCTCTAATATAGCTAGACCTAGGGCTCAGTTTGTACTATGGATGGCCTGTCATGGGAGGCTATACACTAAAGACAGGCTACTCAGGTTTGGGATCCTAAATGATGGTCTTTGTGCTTTATATGGCGGTACAAAAACTGTTGCACACTTATTTTTCTCTTGCACATTTTCTGATGCAGTGTGGACTGGAGTGTCAACTTGGATGCTGATAAATCATCAGGGTCAGCCTTGGGATGTAGAGATGTCTTGGATTTTACTGAAGACTAAAGGCAAGGATGTTGGTGCCAAGATACTGAAAATGATCTTACAAAACATTAGGAACTAAGTTGTATTTTCTGGTATACAGGTTCCTAGGCCTTGTTCTTTGGATGTGATTAATGTGGCTGTTACTAGATGTTGTAGAGTACATGCTCTTTTTGAGTTTGTTAAGGCTGTACATAGGCAACATTTAGATGTCTAGCTTGTCTACTTGTCCTAATTTTTGCGCCTGGATCTAATTTGGATCGGCTTTTGTTTGTTTTGGAATAAAAGTTTACACAGTTCCAAAAACTTCAATGTGGAGCTGTGTTCACAACTTTGATGGGAGGAATTGCTCCGGTCTGGAGCTGCTCCATTAAAGTTGTTTTAACTCTGGTTGAACAATTTACAGCTCAACATGTAGATGCTCCGGATGGAGCTGTAAAAATAACTTCACCATTTGAGTTGTTACAACTCCATTAACTTGAAATGTTACAACTCTATCAGAGTTGTTTACAAAGCTCCATCAAAATTGATACAGCTCCAGCTATCTCTAGTGGAGCTTTATCTTCCTTCCTCAATTTTTTTTAAAATTTCAATAATTTTTTTAATTTGGTCCAGAAATCCTTTCTGATTTAAATTTAGGATCAAAATCTTACATTATAAAAATTATAATTATATTGTGAAAATCATTAATGTAATGCCCCCGATCTGGTCCAAACGTCAAGGGTTGTGCCGAATATTCCAAATATATATATATCAAAATATCAAAACATTATCTGTTACAACACCCAAATCTACTGGATAATTTAAAACAGCAACACACATTTATACTTAATAGATCAGCAGCGGAAATCAGTCAAAGTCCTTCTGTCTGCTAGCTACCCAAGCCTTTCTTCGTGCTCAAAATCTGGGAAAGCAAAATTATTGAAACAGGGAGAGTGTCAGTCAATAGGACTCACTGAGGATAGTCAAGCATGCATGAATATGCGTATGAATACAATAATACAGCAAACCAACACATACGTTGATCAGGCAGTTTTTTTGAACAATGGAAAAACCGCAAACAGTAACAGGACAGGATTGCAGCAGGTGTCACCACCCGGCGATAATAACAGTAACAGGACAGGATCGTTGTAGGTGTCATCACCCAGCGATAATAACAGTAACAGGAAAGTATTGTTGCAAGTGACATCACCCAGCTAAACAGGATGTTAACGGTTTTCCAAAACAGTTTTTAGTGTGTGGTTGCTTTTTCAGGAAAATAGTTTTCGTGCAATGGAGTGCGTGAGGATCAGAAAACAGGATCAGTGCACAGGATCGATAACATTAGCAGTAAATAGGATCAGTAAACCGGATCGGTAACAGTATCAGTAAACAGGATCAGGTTCAATAACCGGGATTAATAAAACGGTCTCAGTGTACAAGATAAATTAGTAACTAGGATTTTAAGGTATCAAGTCAATACATGTAAGATTTCCTAATACAGCTCGTCTACAGTGTTACAGTTAGTAATCTAAATTGGTAAGCGAGTCGGAGTCGGTCGGTCATCGTCGAATAGTCGCAGTCAGGCGCATAAACAGGAACATGAATGAAAGTGCAAGGAATGAACAGTAGCAAACATTCCCAGGGCCGGATGCCGAAAGCTCGTAATCACTCACCGTAGATATCTTGCAAGCCAGGTGACTCTGAAATTCCTGATAAATAAATAAACAATACTACTTAATCCCGATACTAAATAATTTAAAATAATCCCGACAATTTCTCCATAATTTTATGACGATGTCTAAGTATGCTAGTCTATAGACTCTATGACGTAGGTAACTGGATTCCATATCCGAGTTTCCTAATTATTTATGACACTTTAATTTATTAAATAATCGACGTTTAAAATAATCGACGTTAGTTAACAAAACTAAGCTTTTAGTCTTAAATACTTTCCTAGAATTATTTATTTCTTCTGAAAACCGTTAATGTGACCCTTTTATTTTATTTTCTAAAATTACGTCTGGTATATGACTCATAACAGATAAATTCAGACAACATACGACAAGTCTGTCTCAGTATATTTTTCCAAACCTATAACAGCAATTGGCCAGTTAACTATGCCTCAATAGATCAATATAACCGGCAACATTATTATACTATAATCTCTAGTCGACGTCTACACACAACCCAACAGTATACAGTATACTCCAGACTCAACAAACAGTCCGCAACCCGCGGCAACCATCCTATAGTCGATGGCCAGTCGATGCTATATCCAACTACAATTACACTATATACATTATTCAATATTACCGGCTATTCTAATAATTTAAATAGTATAACAGTATAATTTAAATTCCCAAATTACAATAATAAACTATAATAACCGATAATAAACGATAATAACTGATAATAAATGAGGGATAAGCGCGACACTAACCGAGCGAGGGTCGAGCGCGAGGCGGGGTGACTACGGGCAGCGTGTCGAGGTGGTGTTGACGAGGCGGCACTGCTGCGAGGAATTATTAATTAATTTCTCGTTCGTTATTCGAATAAAATCGAAATACGATCGAGATACTTACCGGAATTTTTGGTCGAGCGAATGACTCAATTCCGGAATAGTCGGGCAGTGGTAGTGGTGGCGCGGTGGCCGGAGTAGGGCGGAGCAGGTGGTGGTGCGCGGAGGAGCAATGGCGGTTGAAGGTGTGAAATGAGGGAGAAGGAGAAGGCTGATGGAGTGTGGGAAATGGGGGCAGGAGCCGGACTATTTATAGGCGCGGCGGCCAAGGCGGCCGGAGCACCGGGACTCCGCCACGTGCCCGTCGCGCCACCCCCCGCCGTTTCCTCCTGTTCAGCCGCGTGTACCAGCCATCTCCTTCCATCCGCCGCGTGTCCCGTCCCTTCCACGCGCAATGGCAGCGCCGGCGGCTCGGATTGGCCGGTTGGGAGGCGTGGCATGAGGGGGGCACGAGCTTGGCACGGTCAATTGTCAGCAACAGCGGCTGGCGTTTGAATTGGCACGATGAGTTTGGGCATTTGGTACAGTCAACTGTGTTAATTTTGACTATATACTACTGGCTCCTTCTGGCTTCCAAACGACTCTCAAATAAAATCCGGAAAAATGCGAAATCGACTCTCGGGCACTTTTTGAGTCAAACTCGAGCCATAGAATAATTAAAATAAATAATTTTATTTTATTATTTTTATTATTATTTCATTAATATTATACCAATTCTCAATTTTAACGTTGAATCCGCTCGGCGTTAAAATTCCAATTCGACTTAATATACTTACATAATATTTTCGCTTGTGTGAAATAATAAAATTAATATTAAATTAATTTTTTGGATACACGAGAATTTTTTTTGTAGACCTTACAATTAAGATCCCTATAATTTTCAATCATTGTATTAACTAATGAATAAGGCACTCAACACAAAAAGGAAAAATATCATATACCACCCCTGCTAAATACCTCTTCTCATATTAGCACGTCTAAATTAACAATCGCATCTAGATCCAAAGATCTATCAACTATTACATATATGTCCAAATGAGCAAATAAAGTTTAATTTAGAAAAACACACCCTCTCACAAGTTTTAATGCAGTTTGCAAATTTGACCCTCTTAAAATAAATTATATATTTACACCAGATTTAGAATTATATTTTACAACTTATAATATTCAACAAAGTAATAAATATAATATTTAAAATAAAACGAAAAATTTGTTAGAAATAAAAATATAAAAAATTTGGGAAGTAGTGAGAGTTGTGTAAAAATCTCAAATCAACTCCACCGGAGCTCAACTTTAATGGTCGGAGTTGCTCCATTAGTGTTGTTTTTGCTCCGGTTAGACAATTTACAGTTCCAACTGGAGATGCTTCGGATGGAGCTGTGAAAATAACTTCTCCATTTGAGTTGTTTACAAAGGTCCGGGAATTGTTACAACTCCGGCTATCTCCGGTGGAGCTTTATCTTTCTTCCTTGTTTTTTTTTTAAATTTCAATAAAACTTTCAATTTGGTCCAAAAATTATTTCTGATTTATATTTAGGTCCAAAATCTTACATTATAAAAATTATAATTATATTGTGAAATTATAAAGGCTCCTATATTTTCTAATTAATTGATCAATTACATATACCTCCCATGTTAGATGCCTATCTTGCATCTGTATACCCATTTGTTCAACAATTACATCTAGATCTTTTTTACTATTTTAGGGTTGACAAACTTATAAGTTTGTTTTCCTTATGGCAAATCAAACATGCCCTTATCTCCTTTCTTTACATTACTACTCAAAAAAAAATTTAAAAATAATTTATGTTCGTGATATTGTTGAACTATTTTTTTATTGTTAATCAAAAAAAATATGAAAAATAATAATTTTAAAAATATCAAAAATTAAAAAAGAATTAATAATTAGATGATTATTTAAAAATAAAAAATCATAAAAAATATTATTTGTTCGTTTATTATTCGGGAAACACAGATTGTTCGTTTATTTTTATTGTTCTTTGATTTTGTTCTTGTTTTTATTTGGGAAACACAAATTATGATCGTAAATATTGAAATTTTATTCACAAATTTAATTCATGAATATATTGAATAAAAGATTGTGTTCGAACTTTAACATAAACAATGATTATCATGGTTTGACCAATCTATCACCAGCTCGTACAATAATATTTTACAAAGTTTTACATTTTTACAGGCTTTACTTGAGATTTGTCAAAACTTGAAAGGATTATCTTTTGAAGGTTAGAAGGGGTCTAGGGACTTATAATGCAATTTTAAAGTTCTCATTAATTAAATAAATACCATTCAGACTTTAAAACATGTTAAAGTTCTAGAAATTCTAAAGTTCACAAGCCTTTTCATATTTATAGGTTTCACAAATAATATCTTTTAAATGCAATTACCAAAATGTTTAATGGGATCTTCCTAAAAAATTAAAAATACCCCCGAATCTAGATTTTTTAAACTACAATTTGATATTTTAAATGTTATAATAATATAAAATTATATGAAAAAATCAATTACATATAAGTCCACACATCATCAATATGTTAAGATTGTTTGGTTAATTCTAAAACCTGTTAATTGAATAGGGAAAAAAAAAATGATATTTCAAAGTTTAAATTCGCCAAAATTAAAATTCGTAGACTTATATGTAAATGTTTATTGGACTGGACTTTGATGTTATTGTTGATATAATGAGTACCTATCTGTAATAATAAAATCTAAGAGGGGGTCCAGATGTAATTTACTTTTAATTCATTGTATTAACAAATAAATAAGGTACTCAACAAAAAGGGAGTCATAAGGTGGTGCAGTGGAATGGAGCTGGAGTGGAAAAGCAGAGGTCCATTGGTCGATTATTGGTGGAGACATAAGGTGGTTTAGGAGGAAGGAGGAGGTTCAAGGTTTGATCATTGGTGGAGACATAAGGTGGTTTAGGAGGAAGGAGGAGGTCCAAGGTACTATCATTGGTGGACACATAAGGTGGTTTAGGACTAGAGTAGTGTAAAAAGTAGTTGTAATATTTGTTGTTTCAAAAAAAAAAAAAAAAAAAAGGTACTCAACAAAAGAAAAGGAAAAATTTCATATACTTAAATACCCTCTTCTCATATTAGCCCCTTCTAAATGAACAATCACATCTAGATCCAAATATCTATCCAGTATTACATATATGTCCAAATGAACAAACAACATTTAATTTAGCCAAACTTAGTCTTTCACAAGTTTTAATGCAGTTTGGAAATTTGAACCTGACTTAAAACAAATTATATATTTACTCCAGATTCAAAATTATATTTTATAACTTATAATATTCAACAAACTAATAAATATAATATTTAAAATAAAATGAAAATTTTGTTAGAAATTCAAAAATAAAGAAAATTGGGAAGTGGTCAGAGTTGTTTAAAAAACTCCAATCAGCTCCACCAGAGCTGTTTGCACAACTTTGATGGTTGGAGTTGCTCTGATATGGAGCTGCTTCATTAGAGCTGTTTTAGCTCCAGTTGGACAATTTACAGCTCCAACTAAAGATGTTTCGGATGGAGCTGTGAAAATAACTTCTCCATTTGAGCTGTTTGCAAAGTCTCATCAAAGTTATTACAGTTCCGGCTATCTCCAGTGGAGCTTTATTTTCCTTCCTCAATATTTTTTTAAATTTTAATCAAACTTTCAATTTGGTCTGGAAATTATCTCTGGTTTTACATTTAAGTCCAAAATCTTACATAATGAAAATTATAATTATATTATGAAAATTATAACGACCGCTATAATTTTAATTCATTGTATTACTCAATACATAAGGTACTTAAAAATAAATAAATAAAGAATTTAAGTTGAATTAGGAAGGAATAAAGGATATCAAATTGACAAAATAAGATCATGTTTGACAACATTTCTTTAGTCAATGAACAAGTGGACCTATATGTTATTGTTATATTAACATGGACCAAAGTGTAATTAGAACATCTACCGTATTCATTCAAATTTTAAACATCTTACAAAAAAAATTGATACGGTTGAGCAGAGTTCATCTTAGGTGAAATTTCTCAACTTTGTCATTTAGTTTCACTTTCAAAGGAATTAAGGCATTTGATGGAGAATTATGTTCCATTAACTTTTTCTAGATTAAACGTGATGCTACAGGTTTTAGCCCACATATTAATTATAAGTTTGGTAATCTTATAATGATGTTAGTGTAGTATATTTTTATTATCCAATATCAAGATTGTTATGTGATGGTAGCACATTCCACGCACAAGGTTTTTTAAACTAATTTATTTTGCCCTCCCATTTCAATTTTTTACTGGGCGTAAATTATCATTTTGTGAAATCAGTTGCATATTCAAAATGAATATATATCATTGTTTCATTTTATAGGTTAACTACATATATAGTTTTTATTAAATCTTATATAAGTTCATCAAGAACACTCCTAAAATTATTTTGAAAATACATTTAATTGGCCGTGCCAAGATGAATACCTATAAAACTTTTCGACTTTATAACTCTCATGTTTTTATAAAGTCGGCTAACAACAATATCATTCGCAACAAGATAAATTGCATGCTTTTATTTTATTCAATAAGCTCCATCATATGGTGTTAAAGTGGTTGCAAAATATTATTCGAGACATATTTGATTTGGATACGGTATCCCTTTATTGTGATTCTTAAATGTCCGAAGGGTGTTTTGGGTTTTTCACAGTTCCTGATTTAGTAAGAATAATCCGATCCATTCAAATATTTACTTAAGTATATAGTTTAATGTTATTTCTTATATGTTGACCAAATATACAGTTTACATTAAATCTATTATACTTCTTCCGTAAAACTTCAAAAAATATATTTGAATTCGTTGTGACATGACGAATCCATAGAAGTCAATCTTTAATACTATTCTTAATCTCCTTAAATAAATTATTTTATTCATTAAAATCAAATATATATTTAAAAACTAAAATAAAATAATATTATATAATTTTAAAATTAGAGCATTTATTTAACATTTAATATCTCGCATATGTTTAATAAGATATTAGAAATTTCGAATCTACGGTTAAGTAGAGTCCAAATAGGGTAGGCAAAAATTGTGTTCCGTGAAATTTTGTTAGATAAAACACGAACCTAATGTTTCAGCACTTCAATTATAAATTCGGTCTTCGTATATAATACTCACAATAATATATAAAGGTGATGTGCTAAACCCCAACAGATTCATTCGAATTTTAGACATCGTACGTGAAATTTTAATACAGTTGAGCAGAGTCCATATAGGGTGAAATATTAACGTGTCTCATGTTATTAAGCTATTCTATTATTACAAAATTTTCTAGATATGTAATCCATATAATCTTCAACCGATATTGAGGTATCAACATACAAGGATATTGAATTATGCAATCATGGGTGGTTTATGATATATTTATTTAAGTGTGTCTATATATATATATATCAAAAGAGGGAGTGACCATATATGGCTTCGTTTTGTGGATAGAATTATCCAGGTGAAATAATGAGCAATGTTGATGGCGGTATGTTTATGCATCTTGAGAGATTATATTTGAATTTCACATACATCATAGAATTCTTACGGTTGAGAGATCATCATTCCACTTGGAGGGTTTGAAAAGTGACTTTTTATATTTATATAAAAAAAAAGTATACTTCTAAAAATATTAAAGATGATGAATACATGCTCGATTACTCGAGAATCCATATGCAAAGCAGTTAAAATTCTCACAGTGATTCGAATAAACAAAGTCAATCATGAAGCTCGACCTTTTGTATCATAGCATTATTGTTAGAATTAATGATAAAGATATGGTCTTGCATAATGACAAAAGCAAGAGTGTTGAACGTATACATAAAACATTATTAATAAGAACTAATACCACATGAGGTTCATGTTGAATCGTGTAGGAAGTGCGCGGTTAACGATACTTATGATCCATACAAAGCCGCAAGTGGTATATTAGGTCTCTTATTTAATGATAGGGAGTATGATAGTGGAATAATTGACAAAAGCTACTAAGCTTCTTCCCCAGTCATCTATTCACAATCCTTCTATATCACACCATGTCAATTTCAAAAGATGTTTGGTTGAAGACATGTGAATTCTTATAATATGATCTATTGAATAAGAAAAACATGAGAAAATCAATCCATGTACTAACAACTAGGGTTTAATATTTTAATTAGACATGCATACATAAACATAACTGCTTTATTACATTCATATTTTGCATTACAAATATATGTTTAAAACTCACGGATGATCATATTTAATATTTATCTTTATTGAAGATTAAGAAACTTCTAAGATCAAACTACAGTTGCCTCATAAGATGAAGGTTTGCATATACCTTCAAATAGCATCATGAATAGTGCTACGGATCATTTTATGGTGGATGAGCCTAATGTGTGAAATCCTCAATTTAACTAAAAATTGAGATTGTAGGTAAATTTTTAGTTTTGAAGCTTTTATTTTGTTAAATTATTAACGATATAAGTAATTAACATTAAATTTACATCATATGCAGTCAGGAAAATGCTTCCTTTCACGAAAACAATTTTCCACATGTTTTGGCGCAAACTTTTGGTGGTGGGATGGGGGTACCCGAGTGATTTTTTTCTTTCTATTTCGCTATTCTCACATATTTTCACAATTTTGTTCATGGTCGGGTGGAGGAGGTGATAGGGTGGATTAAAGGCGAATTATGTGTCAAGTTAGGTACATGTAAGCTTGATTTTAAACGGTCTACCCTCTACCCTACCCAACTCAAACCCGTAAAAGACCCGTACATATGTAATGATGTTCGAGTACGGGTCGGGTATGCCCGTACATAACCCGACAATCGGGTTCTAAACCCGACCTGAGCTATAAACCCATTTAGGACCCGAACCCAACCCGATCTAGTACTTTCTTTTCTTTTTTTTGCCAATTAATACTTCTCAACTCAGTTGGTAAGGCGCTTCACCTCCAACCAATAGGTCAGGGGTTCGAGTTACCCTTTAGCCGTTTAAGAAAAAAAGAAAATTTGGAGGCATAAGGTGGTGCATCGGAATGAAACTGGAGCGGTGAGGAGGAGGTGCATGGTTCGATCCCTGATGGAGTTATAAGGTGGTTTAGGAGTAAAGAAGTGTTGATATAGGTGTGAGTGTTTGCAATATGTGTCGTTTCAAAAAAAAAATTATTTTCCCATCTGAACAGATCAGCAAACTGAAAACCAGTTTTTACCCCAAAATAAAAGTAAACACTCTCTCTTTTGTACTATTTGACTGCCCTTTATTCTACTCGCCTTTGTTGTTTGTGGTATCTGTCTCCCCAACTGAATACCGAGGGACCTTCGATTTCGACGGTGGGGGACTTCCAGAAGATGGCATAGGTCTAGCTCCCGCAATCGCCTTCAATTAAGGCAAGGAGGCGTTGTTGGAGCGTCTCCTGATTGAGGAAGGGGGGAACTACATAAGGAGGTGGAAGAGTGGTGGTGGTGGTTCATGATTTGGGAGGGGGACTGCTGGTGGTGGAATTGGGCCAGGAGGAGGATAGATCGGATTATTGGGTGAAAGATTCCATCATCTTCGCTTGTGATTTTAAATCTGAACATCTTGTCTTTTATTGTTTACTTTACGGGTTGGGCGGGTTCTACCCGACCCCTACCCCTACCCCTACCTGTTACTAATTAACAGGTTGAATACGGGTAGAGGACCCAATAAGAAAATATTGGTATCTACCCATCGGGTACGAAACACTTTGGGTAGGGAAATCCAACCCGTTTAAAAGCTTAGGTACGGGTCGAATTCAGATTGGTTTCTGTATGAGTTGGATCCAAATTGAATTTTAGTGTGTGTTTGATTCTGGGCAACGTGGGTGTACCCGACTCGGACCTAACATAAATAATTTGTCGGATTTTAACATGTTGGGTCCTTTCCAATTACATGGTTGGATAGAACTACAAATTTTGTATATAAAGTGGTGTTTGACAAATTATATACCTTATAAATCTTGAACACTTGAATATTTAGTTTATAATAAATTATTAATATTATCACATTATGTCAACTTTTTTAAAAATTTTGTTTTACTGGAAATGGTTGACTTTTAATAAATATCTTTCTATATATTTTTACATTTTTTTAGTAATAAATATGTTGCATCGAAATATTTTTATGTATATTTCTCTAATATCCATTGAGTTTCGACGGACCATAAACTAATTATTTAAATACAAAATTAGCTTCTTTAGTCGAACCGAATATGTCATAGCTCGGTAAACAACAATATTTATGAAAATTAAACATTTGAATATAGAAAAGGAAGAATATCTCTCAATTAAGTGTCACAATATCACGCATATTCACATCCGTACAATTGCAGTAAGTTATAATGAGTAATGACACACAATCTACCACTACTAAAACAAAGGTAATTATCACAAATGCAACTTACCCGTATAAAAAACTCCGTAACACAACTAATCACCATAGATCATGACATTTAAAAAGAAATGTGTCGAAAAGAAAAGAAAAGAACACACAAATACACACTCTTCCATTCCACCAGCCTAGATTCTCTCCAGTCCAAAAAACACAACACCACCATTAGTCTCC
>JAYMSP010002045.1:0-26713 GCA_036897095.1 Plantago elongata | reverse complement strand
AAGCTTTAGTATCAAATGCTTGCAAATTGACACTAGTCAATACTGAATTAGTAGTTTGGTTTTGTTACTTTAAACAAGACAAACATTGAAGTTATACATTCCTTATTTTGCAATTGATATTTAGATTCCTGCCTTTTTTTTTTGTTCGAACTTCATGGCTGTTAGATGATGTCACAGACAGCCCATCTTTTCCTATTAGTCTGAAAATAAGTACTTGAATAAGAGGATTAAATTGTGTTTCTTGCAGCAGTAAACATGTGCAAGTTATTTTTCTGTCAGTTTTTACAGTTGTATTGCAAAAATAAGATTCAATGTTTAATTACTTGTTAAGGGGTACCAGGAGTTGTGTTTTTCCAATTAGTTGTAATGAGTGTGTAACATCTTTTGTTCCGAAACTTGTATGTGCAGGCAGTTCATTCTGGTGCATATCTTGAGTCTGCTATAGCTATTTGCATGGGCTACAAAGCGGAGGTATATCCATCAAATGCAGCTTATCGTAGTCAATATTCATCTCTCTTCAGCTTTGTCTTTAAAAAAATTCTCTATGTTTCTCCAGGGACAAGGCTTCATGGTTGGGGTGAATATAAACCCAGTATCTGGCTTACCATCAGGATATCCGGTATTGTATTGACTCTAGAGTTAAAAGTTTTCATACAGATTGAATATGGATAAATTATGTTCTTTGGTAAAAATTCTACAAATGAAACAGGATCTCCTTCGATTTGTCCTGGATCACATTGAAGATAAAAATGTTGAATCCCTTCTTGAGGTACATCAAGTTTTGTACTGGTTTATTTGTTTTCCAGCCAAGTTCCCAATTATTTAATATAGAGCTTTCTTTCATAAATTTATTTTCTTCTCTGTGTAATCAAGTTTCTTTCACCGTGTAATTTTACATTCAGGGATTGCTTGAAGCTCGTGCAGAGCTTAGACCATTGCTTTCTCAATCCAATGACCGTCTTAAGGATCTTATCTTCCTCGACATTGCCCTTGACTCTGCAGTCCGTACTGCTGTAGAGCGTGGATATGAAGAATTAAGTAATGCAGGTCCCGAGGTATCTCATGATGCCCCAATTTCAGCTTTACGTAATCTTATCCTTTCTCATCTTTTAAATTCTCTCAAGTCATGCTTAAAATTCTTTCCATTATGTTTCTGCAGAAAACCATGCACTTCATCTCTCTTGTTGTTGAGAACCTTGCTCTCTCAGTGAACAATAATGAAGATCTCATTTATTGCTTAAAGGTGAGTCTCATGGAAAAAAGTTGCAAGTATTTTGCTTGCCATCTTAAGAGCCTCGTCATTTTGTGAATGATAAGCCTTCTCATTCAAAGGACGGGGGGATGTTGTGATGCGTATAATTTATTTATTTTCGTGCCATTTCAAGCTATTACGTATTTAGTACTGTTGTGAGAATGGTCTAAACTCTAAATTCTGATGTGTACTCTGATTTTTAATTAACTTGAGAATACAAGTATTTGATTTAGCATTTTGAAGCCTTTAGCTTATAACCCTTCAACCAAAGTACAACAGAAAATGGGAAAGGAAATGCCAATAAGAAGGTCAAAGGAAAACAGTATTAGCAAGAACGAGGAAGATGAAATAATGATTTTTTAATCTTTTGCCTCTTGCAAGCGGTATTGCGATCATTTTCCTCTGCCTGATATGTTACTTCTTTCTTTCTTCTATTTTTTTAAATTTTGTATAGGGGTGGAATCAGGCTATAAGCAAGCTGAAGGCCAGAAGTGACGACTGGGCATTGTTTGCTAAATCAGTCCTTGACAGAACCCGTCTTGCACTTGCAAACAAAGCAGAGTCATACCATCAACTACTGCAGCCTTCTGCAGAGTATCTGGGTGCACTTCTAGGGGTGGAGCAGTGGGCAGTAAGTCTTGCGGCAACTTTACATCCTCTTGAGACATTGTTCCGTTACTTGTTATCAAGCAGCACCTATAATTGCATTAATGCAGGTCAATATCTTTACCGAAGAAATGATCCGAGCTGGATCTGCTGCTTCGTTGTCCTCCCTGGTTAATCGTCTCGATCCAATTCTTCGACAGACTGCTAACTTGGGAAGGTTTAATATAATTTCCAATACTTTTTCTATTGAACAAATGTATATGCTGTATTCAGTTTCTAGGCAAATGCACATACGTAATTGATTTTCTAATCTGTTAGCCTCATATCTTTATGCTTGCTTAAGACAAATAATTGTTGTGGAAGTCCAAGGAAATTGCTGGGCCCAGTTAGTTAAAATTATAGATTTATATGATGTTCGTGGCTATTAATGCACTTCATGTTCTTAACAGCTGGCAGGTCATCAGTCCAGTTGAAGCTATTGGATATGTTGTTGTGGTTGATGAGTTGCTTTCTGTTCAAAATAAGACTTACACCAAACCTACAATTTTAGTCGCAAAATCTGTTAGAGGCGAGGAGGAAATTCCTGATGGGGCTGTTGCAGTGCTTACTCCAGACATGCCTGATGTTCTGTCCCATGTTTCTGTACGAGCAAGAAATTGTAAGGTAATATTTTCTAAGGCCATTCTTAACCCACCAATGCACATGTTGATGTGATAAAAGTTTCTCTCTATCACTTGTGCTTGTCTTTCTTGTAGGTCTGTTTTGCCACATGCTTTGATCCGAACATATTGGCTGACATCCAAGCAAAAGAAGGAAAATTGTTGCACTTGAAACCAACATCTGCGGATGTCGTTTATAGGTAACCTCAGGACTGATTAATTAGCAATACCTAACCTATTGATATAGAAGGAAAACGTCTAAATGAGAAGTTGATGATTTAGTTTTGATGTATTTGGACTGTTCAAATTTTGTTTCATATTAAATCATGACAGTTGGATGATTGAACAAGAAGTGAATTATTTATTTTATGCTTTTTTTTGTTTTTGCATGTGACTTTAGTGAGTCAAAGGAGGACGAGCTAGGAAGTGCAACAGGATCTAGCGAAGCTTCCTCAGTACCATCTTTATCTTTGGTTAAAAAGCAGTTCGGCGGAAAATATGCAATATCATCTCAAGAATTTACTAGTGACATGGTTGGCCTCTAATTACATTCGATAACTTTCTTTCACTTCCCATGTCATACTAAGATTCAGCAATGGTATATTTATCATCTGTAAGTTGTAACATTTCATATTTTGACTTGTCCAGGTTGGAGCCAAATCACGCAATATTGCAAACCTTAAAGGGAAAGTTCCATCTTGGGTCAATATTCCAACTTCTGTTGCATTGCCCTTTGGTACCTTTGAGACGGTCCTTAATGATAAAATAAACCAAGTGAGTTGCATTTTTGTCCAATTTCATCGTACATTCGATCTTATATTTTATCTGAAGCCCTTTATTTAGGGGGGGGGGGGGGGGATATTTGATTTCTAGGTGTTTGGGGTAGTATTTAACTTGCTGGATTTATTCTCCAACTCTGAAGTCGTTTAATACAGTCATACTGTCTATAGGCATGGTTTTTTTGTTTAACGTGGACGAATGATGAGTCCTATCTTATTAGTCAATGTATCTGCTCAGTGTTTGACATCCATCTGGCTGTGCAGGCAGTAGATGCGAAATTGCAAAGTCAGAAGAAAAAATTAGATACAGGCGACTCCGCAGCTCTTGCTGAAATTCGAAATACAGTGTTAGAACTTTCTGCTCCGCCACAGCTGGTATGTCCTTTTGGCTTCTGCTTGTTCCTAACTTGGCAGTTCAAAGGCAGATGTGCATATAATTTGTAGGTCGAAAGTTTTTGGGAAGTCTCTGAATCGTATATTTGTGTTACTCAATTCAATGCTTAAAACCAAAGAGGTCTGTATTTAGATATCAGGCTCAATTTATATCAACCCTGAAAATGTCAAGTTCTGGCCAAGACCAATAAGATATTCCAAACTTGTCTTGATTGATAAGTGACTCCATAATCTGACACTTAAATGGAGATTAATTTATTTGAGTAATACTTTTGCCAGATTAAAGAGCTTAAAGAGAAGATGGTTGGCTCTGGCATGCCTTGGCCTGGTGATGAAGGTGAACCAAGATGGGAACAAGCTTGGATAGCAATAAAGAAGGTAAACATATTTATAATCATTAAAGCTATTTTTTTATAAGAATATTCCTAGAAGCAATTAGAATACTTTTTCTAAATTATGTGAATGTTAAGGTAAAACAACTCCTTTATATATTGTGATCATGCATATAAAACAACTCTGAATTATTTAGAATACTTCAACTCTTATTTTTAATTGTGATCATGCATATAAAACAACTCTTCCATATATTTAGGCATACCAGCAGTAGCCAGATTTCATTGGAACTAATATATCTGTATAATTCCATTCTTGGAATCAATTAACTATCTACATTGGCTAAACGCTCTCTTTTACTTCTACCCATAGGTATGGGCTTCAAAATGGAATGAGAGGGCTTATTACAGCACAAGGAAAGTTAAACTTGACCATGACTGTCTTTGCATGGCCGTTCTTGTCCAAGAAATCATAAGTGCTGATTATGCATTTGTTATCCACACCACTAATCCATCTTCAGGAGATTCATCAGAAATATATGCTGAGGTAACTTTTGTTCGTGCTTAGAATTGTCAAATGAGAGGGAATTACACGTTTTCAAACTGTCCTCGGCACTCGGAAGTATGCAGAAAAATAACTTGTTATATATGTTAAAGAAATACATTTGCATGACTCATGTGCCCATCAGTTTGTAGATTTTGAGTTGCTGCACATGTTTCCTTTGCAGGTGGTCAAGGGGCTTGGCGAGACACTGGTTGGAGCTTATCCGGGTCGTGCTTTGAGCTTTATTTCCAAGAAAAATAACCTGAACTCTCCTCAGGTAATCTATAAGCCTATAATTCTCGGACTTGAAACAGCTTCTGAATTTACTTTAAAGTAGTTGATTTGCTTACAATAAAAATTGTACCTTCCTCAAACTGATCTTTCTTGAACGTACATTCATCATGCTGCATTTTGGACCCCCTATATCTTACCTAAAAGAAATTCAGCTGATACTCTAATATAGCATTACAATAATGGTAATTCTGGTTTTACTGAAATTTAATCCCGTTAATAATTGACTGCTAACATGACCATGAACCCTCTTCAGGTTTTGGGCTACCCCAGCAAACCTATAGGCCTCTTTATCAAACGCTCTATAATTTTCCGGTCAGATTCAAACGGTGAAGATCTTGAAGGTTATGCTGGTGCTGGACTTTACGACAGGTAAAATTACAGAAAATAACATATACTAGAAAACAAAATACTACGAATGTTGTATAGCTGTTCTCTTGAGTTACGAGCTTTTTATTGCTGTTCTTTGCAGTGTGCCTATGGATGCAGAGGAAGAAGTCGTACTTGACTACTCATCTGATCCGTTGATGATCGACAGTGAATTCCGGAACTCCA
Source organism: Plantago elongata (assembly GCA_036897095.1). NCBI lineage: Eukaryota > Viridiplantae > Streptophyta > Magnoliopsida > Lamiales > Plantaginaceae > Plantago > Plantago elongata. The sequence continues at coordinate 21,302 of JAYMSP010002045.1, read as the reverse complement.
TTCTATCCAGCATAGCTAATGCTGGAAAAGCCATCGAAGACCTATATGGATCTGCACAAGATATCGAAGGAGTTGTGAAGGATGGAAAAATTTACGTAGTCCAAACTAGACCTCAGATGTGATCGAAACTGATAGTTAACCATAAGAAGTGCAGATATCCATGATGTCAGGATGCAGCAACCCGGTATACTTGAGCAGTTCAACTCTATGACCATTGCTGTAAGGAGCATTGTACTTGGCGGAGCTTCAACTGCCAATGATCATACATAGACTGGATTGCTACTTAACTTAAGTACAGCTACGTAGAGTCAATTCATGCTTAGGCCAGAAGTATTTATTCAAGTTGGTATATATATAAATATATAGAAAATAGTTATAGCAATAAATTTTCGACGGTCTATTTTATTGAAACTGTTATGGTGATAAACACAAGTAATTTGTTGTATTAAAGCTTTAAAGATTGTGAACTCCTTGGTCCTTACTATGGATTCATCTTCAGGATTTGTAGTTTGGAGAAACCATTCAGCATTTGCTTGCTTTGCTGACAGGCTTTCATCTCTTCTCTTTCCGTTCTGGTTTATTAGATGTTGAGAACATACTTAAATTCGACAACTTCTAATACACAACTAGATGTGGAGAACATACTTAAATTCGACAACTTCTAATACACAACTAGATGTGGAGAACATACTTAAATGCGACAACCTCTCTCATACACAACGCGGTATCTAATAATGTTGGAAGAACTATTTTTCACGATTTTAATAAACTTAAAAATGGAATACTTCTGAATACACAGAGGGTCGGCCATGCAAGGATATGGTTCTAAATTACATACCTAAGAAACTCACAAATGGATAGTATGGGAAAGACTCCTAAGTCAAGCACTCAGCCCACTCAAGCCACTAAGAAATGCATTGGTTTATTATTTTTCTCCATTTTGTCTACTCCCAAGTTGAAAATGCAATGAAAGTCCGTGAGAAATTAAATGTTTGGATCCCACTTATTCCACACCCTTATTGTGTTTGTGATTTCGTACATATTGTACTCTCTTGTGTGAAGTGAGGTTTTTTCAAATTGAATCTATCGTCTTATAATATATCCTATTCCAATTCATATTAACTTTGCGGATACAAGTACGAGTAAGGACTCATGTAGAATCAACCTTCCGATTAGTCCTCCTCTGAATATGGATAGAGTTGGACTCTGCGTATTTAGAAGTTATCTGGGTTGCTCTCATTGAGTCATTGCACTCACTTTCTATATTTGATGGTTCAACCAAACTGGTACGCGTTTCAAACATGGAATAATCAACACATTCCTCAAAGTAGATATGATTCATGACCTAAGCTATTGATCATTCTTGTCCCTAGACATAGGCCAGACACAATCACTAGTTGACGGCGAGAAATTACATAAATATGAGCCATGGGAATGGAATAAAGCATGGAAAGACCTAATAATGGTTTGTGCCGATTTTGTGTAAACACAATAACGTAATTAGGCTCGGTACTCTACAACTTGAAATCACTCCAATTCCATATAGTTCATCTCTGTTTAGTTATAATTTATACCTTAATTAAGTAGACTTTAAACAAAAATTTATATGTTTTAGCTTTATACTATATACTCTTTGACTCCTTGTTTCAATACTTCTAATTCATTTCATTTTCAACAAACATCTTATGATTACAATTGCTTATATAGTATAACACTTAAAATTCGAACTCGCTTAATACAAGCTATCATGAGGAAAAAAAACACCATCATCTTATGCATCATGATGATGCAATGCAATATGGCCCAAAGAGTTGCTTATGATGCACCAAGCATGGTCTCATCATTCTTTTCCACCTTACATAAAGTCATACACCAGACATACCTTAATTCCAAACAATACTTCATTATGTTTTTCTGGAAAATCTCCACTTTGGACCTTTACTTCAAATATTTTCTTCGCGTGTTTATTTTTAATATCAAGATCGTAAATCATGCAAGTGCGAAAGAATGTTTAGTACGACCACAACATTAGTTTAGGAAATGATATGACACCACTTGAATTGGTCACCAATGTTCAATCATGGTTTTGGAAAACCTTCACTTAAGTTTGACCTTTACATTCAAGCTTAAAATTATTTCTGTACATGTGGAGCTTAACGCTCCCTTAATCCCGGATTATAAAAATTTTGAAATGTTTCGATATTTCAATATTTACAAAAACGTTTTATATTGTTTCGAAAACAAATGAAAATGTTATAAAGAACCAAAGTGTTTAAGATGGTTTTGAATATCATGTTACAATGTAAAAATTGAGAGAAATCTATATTAATAAAAGATTAATAAAAAATCAGAGTAAGAGAGTATGTAGAAGAAATAATAAGCAACCTATGCTTATACAGAAATATAAACTAGCTAATCTAATTCCACTAGAAAACGAAAATTAAACTGGAAGATATCTAATACAAAGTATAATATAATAATATATTAAGTAGACTAGGAAATGAGTTATTCTTCAAGTTGAAGTCGAGTCTTGTTATATATCTTTACATATCATGTTCCTTATATATATATATATATATATATATATATATATATATATATAGTACAAGAAGTTTTGAATAATTTCATATGAAAATTGAGAAAATTTTGGTCTAATGCAACCAGTGTCATAACTACGAGACATGTATACCACTCGTGATCCCAAACTAGTCGAATGGGTCACGCTTCAGCCCCCATATGCCCGATCTTCGGAAATTATATCAGAGCAATGCCTATCATTGCTACCCCTAATCAACATGAATGATTGGTTTCAAGACATAGCTATCCTAATTCACGGTCACGCTTACTTCTGTGACCTCAAGATTCAGAAACCTTTAGCTATGAGTTGAGATGAACTCTTGCTATATCATGTGATTGAATATGATTCAGAACTGAGCTGAATCGGGAATATAAGGACACTAGTTGCATTATGACCCGGAATTATTGAATGACCCTCGAAGTTTTGTCTATGTGACAACATGCAGTAGTTGTTGATATCTATGTAAGTCTACCCTAGATCTTGAATGAATGACATGGAAAAAGCTTAGTTGCATCATCAGGGACAGAATGATTGCTAAACATCCCTCTTTAGGGGGTATTAAAACTTTGATTCATGTTACAGTGCCCTCTAAAAGACTGACTTTTGTATTGGTAATGCAATTAAAGGATGTGAGGTGGATAATTAAACTTTTGCTAACATGATAATGACCAAACATTAACTATGGATGCCTCTAAATCAAATCTATTCCATGAGTTCTGCTTTCTTACCTTTATTCCTTGAAGAATTAAGAACATATTCAAGATACTAATATGCTTTTTTAAACAATTATTGGGTTTAATTTCCAAATTACCACCTACAAACTAGGATGTCACTCTCACACATGTATTTTAGAATCATACTCTAAAAATCGATCTTGGGTTAGCAAAATGTGCATTATTATGTTATCGAATTTGACTGTACTAAGTTTGAGCCTATTCCATCATGTGCGATTATTCTTTAGTACCGCGCGTATTCATGAAAACTGAAAATATTTTGAGATACATTCCCCTGGACCTAAAGATCTAGAGGTAGCCACTAAGGAATGAATCTATATCTTGGAGTTGTGGTCTTTCAAATGTGACTTTTAAGAATAATACTCCACTCTTTAGTACCATATTCAGCTTTCCTAGTAAGCCTAGTGGTCGGAATTGGCAAGTTATTGAGATGCTTTCAGGATTGGATTCTTTATCATTTCGACCTTTATAGAGTTGTATGTATTGTGGTTTGATCATTTCTCAATAGATGAATGGAGCAGATTGCAAGCATTTGTGTTTCCTCTGACTCGAACTTAGCTTAGGCCTCCAGAACATTGATTCATTGCCCATTAGTTTAAGTAATTTGTTTACAGTAAGAGCATCATGTAATGATCAGTAATTAAGCAAGCATGTTATGCGATTATATTCCAGTCAACCTATGTAAACCAAGAATCTATCTTCTGACCAAATTCAGACATGAACTGTAACATCCTAATTACTTATCATCATGCATGCATGCCTGCCCGCCCATAGAATCATTTATTATATAACCTGGAAACTGGAAATTACTAGGATACCAAACAGATATTCACTTTCATGATAGACGGACTTTCAGAGTTAAAAAATTATCAACAATGCATATAAAAGAATATAAGTATAATGCAGGTTTACAAAAACACACAAAGTTTGAAGTTAAATATATAATATTTATAGTTATTTAATGTGATTTTAATCTAATCTTTTCATTAGAGAGTACCTCGGACTTTTCCTACACAACTTGGTGGGAGAAAATTATGGGAGAAGAAAAGGAATTAGGCAAACACTATATGGGAGTATCATTTAGGCATGAGAGAAAGAATGACTTCGGGTCAAAATGGATAAAGAAAGGAAAACAGGGCCCGCCCAAAGTCAGTTTCAACTTTCAACAACGCATCATTCCTTTTGTAAACTGGCCCTAATGTTCGGAAATAATTTTTCCTGTAAAATTGGGTTATAATCTCTGTTTAATAAGGCGAGATAAGTATATCATATGTCGACTGAGATAGGGCGTGGGACAAATGCGAATTCAATGATAAAACATACATACTCCTGAGGATTGTGGACAATATCTGTTTGGTAGTCCAAGAGATCCTCGTTGGAACAGGGCTTTCTTCAGGCATCGCTTTCTGTTATCTGTGAGAGAGCCTCGAGGCACATGAGACCTCACAATCATCATACTATATACCTTTCAACACATATAGTCCACAAAATTCTACTGCAGGCTCAAAATATATAATGTCACTAATTAAGAGAACATGTATGTATAATCCATCCCATTATGTAATGTGTCGATCTATTTGTTACTACGATATACCACATCAATTGTATAAGTTAAGTCGGATAACATTTTCCTCTTAATAGGACTTATACGGTGGGACGGGACGGGACGGGACATGCATCAAGTTCATATGATTTTGTCTTTGCTAAATGCATGGATCAATTAATGTTGTGAAATGTGAATGAAGAAAAGCTGAAATTGTCTACAAAGATGCATAAAGAAACAAAATGAAGGCAGCAATATGTTCATACAATCCATACATGGTCCCCTTAGGCCAAAAATAACATGTAAGCTGCCCACTTTTTTCCAATTTACACTTGTTCATATTGAACCTAATAACCTATAGTATATATGATACCTATTTTACAAGTCACACCAAACTGTAGTTTGAATAATATTTTGAGTCCTAACATAAATAAAGAGTTCTACTTATACCCTTAATTTGTTTATCAACTATGTGAACACCTTGACAATATTATAATTACATGATCACTCGAATGGAATGGAAACTATCAATTGATACTCATTTCACTATACTAAGCTTCTTCACAATTCATTAACTTATGAAGCTGTTTTTAAACGGACTCGATACTCGATAATCATACTTCGATACAAATCGATACACTTTAACATAAGTAAAGTATAGATGGGGATTGAAGAGCAATTTAAAAGACAGATGAGCACCCGAGTTATAGGAAGTTATTATGCATTCAACAACCAACAACTTCATCCTGTCAATTATCAGCAATTGTAATCCAAAAATTTAATTATTCATAAAAGCATGACATGAATTTCTTTAAGTGGAATAAATATAATTGATACATTCATACCACTATTAGACTAACAATACTGGCAGTGAGTACTCTTGTCTCGAAAAACATCAATCTAATTAATTTTATGAGACTATTACAACGAAATTGCACCGCCGCCCAACCGGGTAATTTAAGTGCATTCACTGCTTAACCGTACCAGCTAACCTCCTATTTAATACTACTAAAGGACTGATTGATAATTGATTTGAATTGAAAAATGTCCATTCAAATAGCCTGTTTTATGTCAAAACAGTCTATTTGAATGACCATTTTCCAATTCAAACACAAAATAATTTATTTGAATGTACATTTTTCAATTCAAATCGATTTCTAATGAGCCCTTAATTCATTTTTCATTTTACCTTTTCATTGTATGAAAATTGAAAAGAGAAGAATAAAAATCAAATCTTAGTACAATAATAATCTGAGACCAAGAAATGGAGGACATAAGTAAGCAGAAAATGAAAAGGGTGAAAATAGAAGGCAGGGTTGTGGGGCAAAAAGTTTAGTGCCCGAAAAACTGAGAGAACCAAAAAAGACACGCATGCACATGCATATCATATTCATATTCATATACTCATCTCATCGATTTCAAACAATACTATGATTATATTATACAATACAACGCCTGCATAAGCACGTAGTGCAAATTACCAGGTTCCTGCTCTCGCGTGACATCTTAATTACACCTAATTCACTATTTATCCGTATACGATATTATATAAATAACAACGAAGTACAACTCAGTGGGTTGGAAGAACTATTTTTCCTACCTCTTCTCTTTCATCAATCACATACATACACACACATATACATTACGTATAGTTAAATATAATTAAAAATCATAATTAATAATACTTTTAAGTATTAATGTATATTAAAAAGTTCTATTTTAATTATACCAACATTCAGCTGGGAAGTCGATTCCTTTCCAATTAATAAGTTTAAATTCTTAAAGAACCTTAATCTAAAAGAAAGTTCACTGTTTATCAAATAATCCATACATCATTACATATGAATATATGATAAGTATATGCTTCTCAATTTCATATATTTTAAAATATAGTGCTAACAACTTTAAAATGATGATGTCCATGCATGCATTACATTCATTGGCCAAGCAAACCGCTCATCCAAACAAATGCATTGAGATCTCCACATTTGTTGTTTGATCTAGCCTCATATGAATCTTAGACTTTGCTGATTTCATTTTTTATTATATATTAGAAATAGAATTTTTTTAAAACTTCAATGGTACAATTTGAAAACTTTGAGTTATGTAAAGTGTTTTTATTCAAGTGCATATGTTTTAAATTTCTCCCGGAGAGATCTCACATCAATTGAGATGATAAGTCGTACTTATATATACATTTTACTTATTCTATATTAACAACGTGGGACTTCATTTATATTCAATACATAATTATTTTTTTAGATAAAAACCCGTTGAAGCCCCTCTTCACACATTTTGGAGGGTTCCTCGCCTTTTACTTGGAACCAACGAACCAGTCCAAGTTTCTTGACTCAACCATGGACTCATCGATCTCCTTGAACTACTTCCACCACACCGCTTAGTCAAAAAAAGTTGAACCTTATTTTGTTCTCATTTCATTGGCAATCCACATTACCTCACCATTGATATAATATTGTGCCCTCAATATGTTAATATTAGTAGAGCTAACAAATCCTGGAAATATGAAAAGAGTTTGTAAAGTTCATTTCCAGTTTTATTGACAAATGTGGTAGTTTAATAAACACTAACACAGATGAGGTTAAACCTGCAGTAAAGAAGTAATTTGGAATTTATGGAGAATTGAGAGGCTGAATTACAATAAAGAAGTATATAAACTCAAAGTAACAAGATGGTAGCTGACACAAAGAACATCTAGGGAAGTGAGAAAGAGAAACACCCAAAGTAAGTAACCAAGCCACTTTGGCAAATCCAATCACTTGTATATATTTCCTTTCTGTCTTCAAACAGTAAGCAAAGAATAACACAAAACTATGTTTCCTCTGCAATAATCTACAAACCAAAGCACTCAAATGCAATTTCCACTATTATAAAATTAACCCCCTACAATATTTTTGACACAAAAAGTTAAAGTTTCAGTCTTTGTATTGGAGACTGGAAACATTACCCACCCCCATCTCTCATTCTCTTCAATACCAGTCCAGTTTCTTTCAAGAGAGAAATAAAAAGAAAAATTAAACTGGTCATAATTGCATGTCTTGGGCACAACCCCATATTAATACCCCTCAAACCACATGGGCAAGACTCTAAAACTCCACCCAAAAACTATCATTTCCATGTTTTTCTAATCAACTCAACCTTGAAGTTCCACACTTGTCAGAATATAAAAACTACACCAGTGAGCAAAAAACAAAAGAAGTAAAAACCAATCTTTTGTTGGGGAATGGTGAGCTGCTGCTGAGCTCATTCTTCAGGGTGATGGATTTGGTACTTGAATTAGCAAATTCTCACAAGATTTGGCATCTCAACACAAGAAGACAACACCAATGTGTACAAACAGTCTTGTTAGAAGAACCAAGACACAAGAAGAATTCATTTAGAATGGCTTCTTCTTCTTCTACTTGTTATTCTAAATGTTCTCCTATAGTTTCGGCTTTTGTTTTCTTCTTCTTCTTTATTTCCTCTGTTTGTCCGGTTCAATCGGATACTTTCAATCGGACAAAACAGGGTTTTCGCCCCGTTGATCAGACCAAGAAGTTGAAGTTTGTCAAGGATCAGCTTATGAAGATCAATAAACCTCCTGTTAAAACATTTCAGGTAACTACAATTCTTCAATTTTAGACAGTTTTGTCTTAAGTAGTTGGATCAACAAAACAGTTTTGCTCTGTTTCTTGAATTAGTACTTTACTCTTACTAGTTTATTAGCAATTTAAACATGCTAGTATATGGTTTGCGAAGTAAATGAATGATGTTATGTAGTAAATTAATTACCATTTTTGTAATGCATATAACTTCATTATGAAACTTTAGCTTAAAATAGAATGAGTTATTTGCATTATTTCGAATTTCAAAGTAAAGGCATATCCAACTTTATATTTTTGCACTCTGTTTTTGTCCTGTTTTGCTCTTTATTTGTCCTGGTTTATTTTGTTTCTTATGATCTTTTGTTTGTACAGAGCCCTGATGGTGATATGATAGATTGTGTTTTATCCCATGAGCAACCAGCTTTTGATCATCCACAGTTACAAGGACAAAGGCCACTGGTAAATACTGAAAATAAGTTGGTCTATTTAGAATGGTAAATGAACTAACAGCATTAGTTATTCTACTACTAACACTAATTATGTGCATTTTCTGAATGTGTAGGATCCACCTGACAGGCCGAATGGATACGAATCAATAACTGCTATGTTTGACGAGAACTTTCAGCTATGGAGCATGTCAAACGAATATTGCCCGGAAGGCACGATTCCGATAAGAAGAACAAGCGAACAAGACGTTCTTAGAGCGAGTTCCATCCGACGATTTGGACGAAAAATAAAGCCTATTAGAAGAGACACTTCAAGCAATGGCCATGAGGTCAGTACTAACTAGAAGTTCTTAGTAAATTTGATAGTAAAACACCATAATTTGAGAACTGCAATTCAACTACTAGTGTCTAGTATTCAACTATTCAAGTTACTCCTGTTTATGTACATTTGGATAGTATACTGGCTGTTGGCCTTTATTTGTGATTGTACCTGTGTCAGATGAGATTTCTAAATGTATGAAATTGTAATTGTTGTTTATTTACACTTTTACAGCATGCTGTTGGATATGTGAGTGGAAATCAATACTATGGGGCTAAAGCAAGCATAAATGTGTGGGCTCCTAGAGTTGCAAGTCAGTATGAATTTAGCCTGTCCCAAATGTGGGTCATTGCTGGTTCATTTGGTGATGATCTCAACACCATTGAAGCTGGTTGGCAGGCATGTTACTCCGCTCTCATCTCCACTCGTGTCGCGTTAATTGAAATTTAACTATCTTTCGCAACTTTAGCATGAAAATATACACCATGTTACCGCCTACTAATAGTCCATGTGACTTCAAATGTACTATCTCGGTGTGATGTATACGTTGCATTGTTATAAACCGGAATCAATAACATCTCTCAGCTACCCTTTGTGCATTGAATTGGAAGCTAAGTGAATTGTTTCCATGGAAACAGGTTAGCCCAGAGCTATATGGGGACAACTACCCTAGGTTCTTCACCTACTGGACCGTAAGTTTTACTAGTATTTTACTCTTAATTCTTTATTGTGCTCTTAAACATCTTATTGATTTTTTTTACTAAGGTGTGAATATTAAATGTTTAATTAGTGGTTTGTTTACTTTAATCATTTGATCAACCACGCATGCAAATGGTCAGTATGATGATTAATTATTCTAATTGATGAGGAGTAATTAATTAAAGATAATTGTATAATTTTGCAGAGTGATGCATATCAAGCAACAGGCTGCTACAATTTGCTTTGCTCAGGATTTGTACAGACCAACAATAAAATTGCAATTGGTGCTGCTATTTCCCCAACTTCCTCTTATAGAGGGGGTCAATTTGACATTAGCCTCTTGATATGGAAGGTAAAAATTTGAACTTCATTTTACTTTACTTTTTTTCTTTATCAAGAATTCGTTATATCTACAACGTCCCAAAGTTCAATGTATCTTAAGCGGTTCGAAAGCTTCGACACAGTACTACCAAGTAAAAATGGTTCACAATAAGTGGACTAAAATGAAAGGATATCTAATCTTTAGGAGAAGAATCCATAGGAATATATTCTTGGCGCCCAATATGAACTCACCGACAAAAAGAAATTTAAAGGATACATATTGGTGGATTGTCCTTTAAGTTAAAGGAAAGGGGAAATGATAATCTGCACTCTTTTATACTATTCCTAAGAAGTGGTAGTACTTATTTTTACTCTTATAATGAGATGGAAAGGAAAAGAGAAAGTTGAGTTCAACTTTCATCATTCATATGTTCATTAAGTAGCTAACATACTCATGCATGCTGTATTAGCTAAATGTATAGCTAAAAGAGAGATAGTGCTATACATGAAAAAATGTAATTTACCTTGAATGGCTAAATGGACACAATTATGTTCTTGTGGCCTTTTTCCTTTCTGAGATTCCTCTCCACCCTTCTTTTCCAAGCAAAGATCTTTGATCTAATTTGAGTCATTTGACCCACTATCTTTGCACAGGGTTAATTTCCCATCGAAATTGAAATGGAATGGCATCTAAAGAAACATGTCAGTTTATTTACTCACAGATATAGAATCTAAACAATCTAAGAATCTCAAACTTAAGTTGTTTTCTCTTCAACTGAAAATCAGTTCAGTCCAGTTCAGTAAATCTCAGTTGAAGAGAACGCAACATTACTTCGAATTCTAAGTATTTGGAACACTAAATGTTCCGAAAAAGATGCAAAACATCTGGATAATAAGAATCTGAAACTTAGTTTGAAATCGATATTTTAATAGTTGTTGATAACAATACCTAATTCTTGACACTCTTGTTGATTGTGCAGGACCCAAAGCATGGGAATTGGTGGCTAGAGTTTGGGAATGGGGTTTTAGTTGGCTATTGGCCATCTTTCTTATTCACACACCTTAGGGATCATGCAAGTATGGTACAATTTGGGGGTGAAGTTGTTAATAGCCGAAGTTCAGGGGGGCACACTTCAACCCAAATGGGAAGCGGGCATTTTGCAGGAGAAGGGTTCGGAAAAGCATCTTATTTTCGAAACCTCCAAGTAGTTGATTGGGATAACAGCTTAATCCCTCTATCGAACCTTCGAGTATTGGCGGACCATTCAAATTGTTATGATATACAAGGAGGAATTAATAGAGTTTGGGGTAATTATTTTTATTATGGAGGACCTGGGAAAAATCAGAGGTGTCCTTAAGAGAATACTACTTATTAGATTAGCACATATGGGCAGTCCTTTTTTTATTTTGAAAATTTTGTTTATGGGGTGAATTTAGGTTAATTTTCTCTGGAGATTTCAACCTTGGGTTATTCTTTTTATTTTTCCACGATATCTGACAAGTGATTTGTTAGTTATATACCTCCTTGCAGGGGCTTTGTAATCTGTAAATTTGTCCAATGAAAATAGTGAAATATATTGTGATTTTAGTTTAATGTTGTTAAAGTATAAATAAAAATTAAGATTTATTAAGGTTAATACTGAGAAGTATTATTTAATTAAAATTCATTATTAGGTTATGGTAGATTGCTCTATTTCACGACCCAACTCTCTTGCGGTTAAAGTCCGATAGTTTGAGGATCAAGTCCAGTTATCTAGAAAATTCACAAGTCCATAGAAAAATAACATTCTCCAAAATGTTCTCGTATATAATAGAGACATAGAACTTGTAGAGAAATGAAAGTAGTAGAAAGATATAGGTATAGAATAACCTAGAAGGATCACGGCCATTCTCTTAAGAAGGTGGAAGCATGTATAAATAGGGAAAAGTTTAACATAGACCGGATATATGAGTAAGTTAGTGTTCGTTTGCAAATGCTTATATAAGTACTTTTTTATCTGCTTCTACTAAAAGTCGATTAAAGTTGATTTCAAACAAAAGTTATTAGTATTTGATATATTATATAAAAAGCAACTTAAAATTGAAACATTAGAATTTGTAGTGTTTGTAAAAATTAACTTAATTAGTTATTTTTAATTGAAAAAATATTCTTACTTACTTAAAGCAGTTAGAAGCGTATATTGGGTTGCTTCCTTTGGCGGTTACATGATTTTCTTCAAGAAAAATTGCAGCAGAAGTCATGATTTAAAACGATAAAAATAACTTTTATTACTTCAAAATTATAAAATCACTTTTTAAACATTTGCAAACACAACCTGAGTAGACTTTGTGGTTGAAAACCATCGACATGACTTGTAAAGTAATTTTAAATTCGTTTAATCCCATTTTCAGTTAATATGGTTTATTACAAGTGGTCCACGGAAGAATTTATCAATAGATAGGACATTAGACCACTCATTTTAAACATCAAACAAATACAAAATTATTCTTACAAACTTTCAAGCTTTATACTACACTTTATACACATTTAATCAACTATAATAGTAAAACACAAAATTATTATTGCAAACTTTGAAGCTTTATACTACACTTTATACACATTTAATCAACTATAATAGTAAGCTTATTAGGCTTACTAGCTAGATCTAGCTCTAAAGGTTCAGCCAATTTAGTTTTAAACAATTTGAATTTGTTGTTTTATCGAACCTCCATCATAGTATGACGGAAGAGGTCATGAATCATGATAACTCAAGATTTATACCTATTACAGGTTTAGGTTGGACAAGTTTGTCCATTGGTAGCTCTAGCTCCAGTTACTTTGCTAAGAGTACAAGCCTCTCCTCTTATATATGTATAGCTAGATATGAATTCTAATCAAATCTCAGTACTAGTACTAAGGAATTATAATTAAATAATATTTTTAAGTACTAATTAAAAATTTTAATTTAATTATACTTCTAAAAAATGGATTTGTCTTTTTGTTTAATTTTGTTTTAAATCCAAACATATTAATTACAATAAAAGGTGTAAATGAATGAAAAGTTGAATTAAACTCAAAAAAAATTGGACTCATAGTTTAAAAGATTAGTTGCGTCCATTTCTAAATGTTGTGTATTGGTTAAATAATATTATGATAAATGTGTGTTCCTAAAAGTTAATGAGATATAACAAGAAAGTGCATTTACAACCTCTTGGACACTGAACTTTGAAGAGTGATGAAAACATAAGCTTCTGCAAGCAACCCTAATATATATGCATAGTTAAGCTGACTTGAAATCTTTTGTAAAATCTCAATTATATTTATAATCAAGTCAACTTAGACCTAAATAATCCCCGTTAAGAATTTATTGTTTTAATTGCAGGACATGTGCATGTATATAAAAATGTGAGATTAATGGAATGAAGTTATACTTTATAAAAGTCAAACTCCGAGATCCCGTTAGTTGATCGATCTACAAGCAAAGTTTCATTATTCACTAGTATTAAATGGAGTAATTAAGTTCATAATGACTGGAGAATTAATGTGAACATCTGATCAGATCATATGCTACCTACAAAATGCGTGCAATTACTCTACTCATTAATTATTGCAGCTAAATCGTTAAAGAAATTAATAAACATAACTCTTGACGTTCCTTAATCTTTAAGAATATGTCTGCTGCTTTATCTTCAATGAAACCAACTGCTACATGACTACATCCATAAATATTACCACTACTAGTACTACTGCTGTGAATATAATTTAAGTTGTATTATTTTGAATTGAAAACCAATTCACTTCGGTCAGTTCAATTTATTCTAGTTCAGTACAGTTCAGTTCAGTTTGATTTAGTTATAATTTATATTTTATTTTATTCAGTCCAATTCAGTAAATCTCAGTTAAAGAAAACACAGTTTTACACTACTACACTAATAATAATACCGTCGCATTGTACTAACCATAGTACCACAATCTAAACCATTAGATCAATTCAAAATTCAATCTCCACCGTTTATTTTTTATCAATTCAACATGGTGTCGCACTGTCGCATATTAACATCTCATAATAATAAAAGACATTATATGGTTAATTACTCACACACCCCATATCTTTTTGACTTAACAATATATTTCCAATAAATTACAAGATCAACCTCACATAAACTAAAATTACATAAAACATTCATTTCACTATTTTTTTCAAAAAAAAAAGGTTAATTAAAAAATCAAAGATGACCGGAGCTCCGGTCGTCTTTGCCAGATTCAGAGCTCCCATGGCTGCCATGGGAGCTCCCGTTGGCACCATGGAAGCTCATGGGAGCTCCAGTTGGCATCATGGAAGCTTGAACTGCTGCTTCCATGGAAGCTTGTAGTACAACAAATATAGAACTGGGTTAAGCATCATCGGCCCAAATTGTTTAGGATAGTTCAATCTCCTCTATGATGTTTGGGCCCATGTGAATCAATCCAATACTTGCTAGACAAGGTGAAGCCCATGGGCCAAACAATTGAACAAAGGTGATGGGTTTTACAACAACGGACTCGCCAACTAGTATTTTTTGCTTAAATAATCAATTACACACAAATTGAAATCGTTCCCTCCATTCTAAAGCATTTGTTACATTTACTTCCGAGTCTCGAACATAAAAGATTGGGCGTGTAATATTGATGATGTATACTAATATTAATTTATCGTGTGTATTATTTACTTTATGAAAACTAATTTAATTATTATTAGTTGTGTTGTAATAAGGGAATCTAAAATCCATGCAGGGCCTTATCAAAATCACAAATAAACCAGAAATATTAAAATGTAACATCTAATTTACGACAAACAGAGTATATATATTGTATCAAGGGTTAGTGCCGTTGATATTATATTATATATTATAATGTTGTACCGTGATTTATGTGCTCTAAAGTACTTCGAGACACTACATATAATAGCATGTAAAATCACAATTTTAACTTATTATTAAGAACACAATGAGAATTAAACTAGCTCAGAGTCAAACAAACTGTTCTTATCTTTTCTCATTTTGTTATACCATTGAATCGGTCATCTCCCCACTTAAATTGAATATTTTGTAAAAAAATCAATTTTAATTGTAAAAACTACTTAAATTATATATACCAATCAGTCCCTATGAAAAGAGCGAGGACGAAAGATTGAACCAAGGGCGTCGAAAATAGACTATGGCTGACAGTTCGCTAAATTATATAAGTATAATCTTTTTAATAAACTATCCAGCGTGGTTCAGTACTAGTGTTTACCCTTTCTACCTAATTCTCGTAAACAATTTCACCAATACAACATTTTATAGTCAAACCACGTATTCAATTTCTTAATTAATATTTGGTCCCTAATCTCTCTTTAGGACAATAGAGCTCAGCTAACTCAGTTGCAGGATGCATAATTTCCCTATGCACCAATATGGATTAATGAGAAAAAGACTAAACAATAGTAGTTTATTAAATAGATTAAAATTAAGTCCCCGAAAGGTTTATAAGAGTGACATTTATATTTCCTTTATGTTGACATAAGTATTTGAACACTAAAATTTAACATTATTTACAGTAAACAGTTTTAGACATGACATCTCACTAATTTCATGATCGAAATATAACTGGAGAAGGATAATATATACGAAAAGTGTAGGTAGTGATATATTATTTAAATATATCGTATGTGATTAAAAATGCAATCTAGCAGGCTAAAGAAATTCTCCTATGTATAAATGTGGAATGGTTTAAATTTTGAGCAAATAAGTTCCAACTGTTTGCATGTGCAGCAATGAGGGTGAGAATGGGAAGCCATCTAAACCGCTAAAATCAAGCCACAAACCCTTTTTGGGCGAGTGTGGGTGACGCCCTATGTTCCCGATTAGAGTTGTTGAGTTAACTGTACACCATTTGAAGATTTAGTTTAGAGTTAAAATTAAGTCATATCAATTTGAGTAGAATTTTTGTATATAAAAATAACAATGTAAAATAAACCATCCCAATTTTATAATTCTAAATCAAACGGTCTACATACTATTATAGACACCTAAATTACGTAAATAAGTGGTGTTTTATTATGTTATGATATTTTTGTATTTAGAGATAATTATCATAAAATATGTGATAATATTTAGAAGACCAGGATGATATCCTTATCATATCTCAAAGATACGATTTTATCTTATCCTCTAAGTTAATATCCACTTATAAATATGGGGGGGTGTGGTTAGAGCTAGATAGTTAGAGATGGATTAAGTCACAAACGACTCCATCAAATTCCCTACTACCATATCGTAGATTAAATTCAAATCCAGAACAAGTCTCCAAGACCCCGGTACCATAAATCAAGTCCATACTCTTAGAGAGATGAATCAAGAGAACATCGAAAATTGTAACTCACAAGTCATCAAATAAAAATTTCATGTTCCATGTTTTCTTTGCTTCTTTTAATTTTTATTTGCAGGTTAAGAAAACCCATGGTTAACAAATTGGCACATCTAGTGGGACATCTCTACTTCTCATATCTAGTCATCATCTAAGGAAAACATGAAAGGATGTTCTGAAAAGCAAGTAACAAAACCGCAACGCAACTATTGGAGGATGTGAACTCCAAATGTTTGGAAGATCTACCTAAGCATACCATGCACCCCGAAGCTATCCTCAAGGCACTTGGTACGAATACCGGTGAGAATGATATGGAGATGAAGCCTCAGGAAGTAGCAACTCTCAACCACCATCTCCTCGCCAAGCAAGTGTGCCCCAAACCAGCCTGAAAACTCAACTACTAGCTTTGACAAAGTCCATGGCATTCCTGATGAAGCGCACTGAAGAACAAGATTTAAGGATCTCAAAGCTCTTAGATCGGGAATCTATGATTGAGAATCTCTTGAGCGTAGAATGAGCTGAAACTAGCAAGATGGGAGAAAAACGCTATGAAGAGCGTAATGAACCACCATACAAGCAACAACAATCAAATTTGAAAAGGAAGCAAACCGATGAAGAAGTCCAATCATGGATGCCATGAAGGAGAAGCTTGATGAAAGCTCCGAACCATCTTTCACTTACAACAATACATAAACGCAAAGGATCGACAATTTGAGGATGCAAAATGGGTACCAACCACCTAAGTTTCAGCAATTTTATGGCAAAGGGAGTCCAAACCAACACATTGCACATTTTGTTGAAACATGCAACAATGTCAGAACCTATGGTGACCATCAAGTGAAGCAGTTTGGCCGTTCATTGAAGAACAACACATTCGATTGGTATACCGACTTGGAAGCTGGATCCATAGATAGTTGGGGTCAACTGGAGCAAGAAATCCTCAACCGATTCTATAGCACACAAGGAGAACTGTTAGCATGATTGAGCTCACCAATACACGCCAGTGGAAGGAGTGAAAAGGGGTCTCTGATATATCCTTCAAGGAATCAAGCCACGCTCATTTGAAGAACTAGCAACTCAAGCCCACAACATGGATTTGAGCATAGCTGCGAGTTGAATTGCTGGTCCTCCTTTGCAAGAATAACGTAGGATTGACACAAGGAGAGGGGGAAAACCTCAATTTAAATCTAGGGAAGCAAATGTACCAAACGTCGCAAAGATCAATATGTCAAGAGCGGCGAAGGGTAAGGAAAAGGTGAACTATACGCCAACAAGCAACGCTCGACCTAAGGATGAGCAAAGGAAGTCAACCCAGAAAGAACTATTGGCAAATAGACTCTGACGTTGGATTTAACCCACGATATGGTAGTAGGGAGTTTGATGGAGTCGTTTGTGACTTAATCCATCTCTAACTATTTAGCTTTAACCACACCCTCGCATATTTATAAGTGGGTATTAAATTAGAGGGCACGATAAAATAGTATATTTGAGATATGATGTGGATATCATCCTGGTCTTCTAAATATTATCACATATTTTGTGATAATTATCTCTAAATACGAAGATATTCTAGCACAATAAAACACCACTTATTTACGTAATTTAAGTGTCTATTTAGTTGTCTAGTTTATTTGGTATTCATTTAGTTGTGTAAGGCGTGTTCTTTTCAACTGAGATTTATTGAACTGGACTGAAGCAAGGTATAAATTATACCTAAATCGAGCTGAACTGAACTGAATTAAACTTGATTAAACTGGACTGAACTGGAGTGATTTTCAGTTGAAAAGAATACTTATTGTGAAATGACACACAACATAGCTAGCGCGTGGAGGGAAGGTGGAAAAGTTATGATTATGAATTAATGATGTTTATTCAACTAGTACTTCTCTCATTAAAGAAGAAAACATGGAGTATAAATGTATAATGAATGGATGGATAATGATTTCTAACAGATGGAAGTTGGCCACCAGTTGATTGGTTTGGTTTGACGCCGCACAGCACAGCACATAAACTCCATCAATTTCAGAAGAACTATCCAGCTCAATTCCAGCTGTTCCCAGAATCCTCTAGAATCTCCTTTCTTTTTCTTCTTTCTTTATTCTCCAATCATTATTATCCAGTACAAATTTTATATACTAAAAGTAATTACCTAACCCATTTTCCTTTAATCACTCGGATTATGCAATGCCCCCGTATATCTCCATGGTGTATCTTCTTAAGCCTTATATTATCCTCCTCAAGATGCACTCTATATTCTCAAGAGAAAAACAGATACACTCTTGAAGACTAGAAGTCCAAAACAAATAGCACAACATAACAACAGAGTGCAATTTAATTGGATTTATGATTCCCTCGAATTTGTAGTTCAGGATTCGAGTCACATTTATTGTTTAAAAAATAAATAAATAAATAATAACTATTTTTTAATGATGTGAGGTATTTTAAGAAAATTAAAATATAAATTTGTGCGGCTCCAGTTCAAAGTGAACAATATTAAATCGAACTTTGGGACGGTCATGTCGTTACATCCATGGTTTAGACCTACTGTTGGCACTCTAGAATCATGGTCCCCTGTTATCACTAATTAAGGAATTGGAAAAGCTTGTAAGGTATGAAAATGCATATTATTCAATGGAAAGGAATAAAACGAAATAGATACAATTATAAAAAATGAGATAAACGGTTTGTAATATTACGGTAAAAATTATATACAGTCATATCGTCAAGATCGAAAAAAAATATTATTATAAAAAATTTATTTTTAAGTAGAGGTTTATACTAAAAAAATATTTTTCATAATAATATATATACATAACTTAAATGTTAAATTTATTCGATAAAATTACTAAATACTAACTTGATTAGTTAAAATTGATTTTTATCCAACAATAAAGTTCACATATAGATGAACTACTACTTATACGGAAATTAAAACTTAAACTTACCACTCAAAAGTTCAAATTAATATTACAAACAACTTTAGATAAGTATTTTACATCTTAAATTTGATAATGAAAATTATATATATAGATAAATATTATTTAATGTTGTGTCATTTATTACTATGAGGAGGTATAATTACTTAAGGTTAGACCGAAGAAAATAATGGAATATGACAATGTGGAGTTTATTCATATTTATAACTGGTCCCAAATTAGAATCGAAATTTTTATGACTATATAAAATTTGTTTTATAAAGTATTCTTTTATAAAAAATTTACTGCATATGTTTTCAATCAGTTTTATCATTTGATTTCATCAGACAATAGTAAGAACTAAGGAGCTTAGTTATCAACTATGTTTCAAATACATAATCAATTAGCTTGTATTCTAGTAATATCAAGATTCAAAGAAAAGTAAAAGCTTGTATTCTAGTAATATCTAGATTCAACGAAAAGTAAAAGTGTATAATATACCTTAATCTTCATTTAATTTTATTAAATAAAAACATACATGACAAAAGTGAAGATGATATTCAAGTAATTATATATCGTGATATAATATTGACATATTTCAGTAACTTCAAAATCAAAGCTCTTTCTTTTTTTTAGTTCAAAGTGCATAATAATATCTTCCAACAAAATCTTTATACCCCAATCCATGAGTTGTTCAAAGATCTGAGTAATAAAGATCTCAAAATCAAAAGCTAGTAAAATATGTGTCTCTTAAAATGACAATGCTGGGCTAAAATCAAATACACTATTCGAAATTACGATATCTTGTTTTGTTAACACAGTGACTGTTTATTATAAAATTTAAATTAACTTTAACCAATTCGAATAGCCTATTTTGTATACAAAACAACCCATTTAATTAACAAAATTCAATTCGAATTCTATACCAATCCGATCATAATAACCAGCACATGGTGAGGTATGGATAGACTGAATAAAGGCATTTATAAGATTCTCCAATTATAGGTATAATCACCCTTAACCCTTGTATTATCCACAAAACACGTGCCTAAGTATCTTCTTGTTCTTGTTAACCACCATGTCGTCAAAATAAATGTGACCCAAACCGATGTGTACATATCTCTACCAGCGGGTAAAAACATGGCACGTGTCACAAGTTCCCACCAATATTAATATTTTATTAATCCACGGAAATGGAAAATGAAAAGAAAAGAAGAGAGACAATGAGAAAAATATTGTTCACCTCTCTTCCTCTACAAATAGTAATACTAATTGGATGACCAACAAACACCATTTTTAGGTCTCCTCTTCAACTTTGTTTCTTCAGCACTTTCTGAATGAGCTACTGTACAATCCATCAATAGAATTCATCATTGGATAAGCCAACTAGAAGGAGAAAAATCCAATCTTTTCTACAGAATTTGGAGGAAAAGGGGTCGTTTTTTCTCGATTTTGGTTGGTAGTTTCGGTTAATTGACAGGCGCTTAGAGCCTTCTCTTCTTGGTTTGAGAAGGCTCGAGAGCGATTTTCTGTTTGTGTGTGATTTGTGATTGTTGAAGATGAAGAGAATGTGGGTAACAGCGTTGCAATTGGCGGAGCTTTTTGTGAGTTCTATGGTTCATATGCTATATGGGTTTTACATTTTTAGCACGGCCATAGCTGGTGATCTCTCACAGGCGTTGAACGATTTGTTTTCGAAGCCTAATTTGGGGGAGGAGTTGAAAGGTGATGATTTCAGAAAGACGACTACTTCTGATGATTTGCCTCCCATTGTTTTG